>CM050164.1:422848169-422869353 GCA_027410445.1 Discoglossus pictus | reverse complement strand
GGGGGTATGCATTCTTCTTTGCTTCAATCACTTGTATTTAAATTTTGCACGGCGATCTTTCAAAGAACAAAACTTCTCAATGGTTTTTTCATTGAAGTCTGGGATCTCGGAAATCAGTTGCTTTTCCATTGAGAGCATCGCCAATGCATTCAACCGCTCCAGGGACATTGTGCTTCTTAAACAAGCTCCTGAACTGATAGCCCCAGTAGCTTAAACCCAAAGCACCGGTCTTGTAAACCGAAGACTGGAGGTGAAATTCCCCCCTTGGGCTCATTACGCGTTGGCAGTTGTTAGCGTCGAGACGGAAGGATTTAAACCCCCTCTGCTGACCCCCAAAGCCAGCGTTCTTTTTAAACTACGTCCCGATGTTGTACTTCAACATATGGTTTATGTACATACTATGTATATAGTGCATTCTTATACTTTCCCTATGAATATCCACTTCACTTAGATGTTGTACTTCAACATATGGTTTATGTACATACTATGTATATAGTGCATTCTTATACTTTCCCTACGAATATCCACTTCACTTAGATGTTGTACTTCAACATATGGTTTATGTACATACTATGTATATAGTGCATTCTTATACTTTCCCTACGAATATCCACTTCACTTAGATGTTGTACTTCAACATATGGTTTATGTACATACTATGTATATAGTGCATTCTTATACTTTCCCTACGAATATCCACTTCACTTAGATGTTGTACTTCAACATATGGTTTATGTACATACTATGTATATAGTGCATTCTTATACTTTCCCTACGAATATCCACTTCACTTAGATGTTGTACTTCAACATATGGTTTATGTACATACTATGTATATAGTGCATTCTTATACTTTCCCTACGAATATCCACTTCACTTAGATGTTGTACTTCAACATATGGTTTATGTACATACTATGTATATAGTGCATTCTTATACTTTCCCTACGAATATCCACTTCACTTAGATGTTGTACTTCAACATATGGTTTATGTACATACTATGTATATAGTGCATTCTTATACTTTCCCTACGAATATCCACTTCACTTAGATGTTGTACTTCAACATATGGTTTATGTACATACTATGTATATAGTGCATTCTTATACTTTCCCTACGAATATCCACTTCACTTAGATGTTGTACTTCAACATATGGTTTATGTACATACTATGTATATAGTGCATTCTTATACTTTCCCTACGAATATCCACTTCACTTAGATGTTGTACTTCAACATATGGTTTATGTACATACTATGTATATAGTGCATTCTTATACTTTCCCTACGAATATCCACTTCACTTAAAATATATACTGCGTATAATACGCCACCATATTTATTTTTCAGCACTTTAAGCCCTATGTCCAAATATTTTATACTATATTACCTCCCGGACTTGCCGCTAAAATATATGGTGAATATATGTATATATACTGCGTATAATACGCCACCATATTTATTTTTCAGCACTTTAAGCCCTATGTCCAAATATTTTATACTATATTACCTCCCGGACTTGCCGCTAAAATATATGGTGAATATATGTATATATACTGCGTATAATACGCCACCATATTTATTTTTCAGCACTTTAAGCCCTATGTCCAAATATTTTATACTATATTACCTCCCGGACTTGCCGGACTTGCCGCTAAAATATATGGTGAATATATGTATATATACTGCGTATAATACGCCACCATATTTATTTTTCAGCACTTTAAGCCCTATGTCCAAATATTTTATACTATATTACCTCCCGGACTTGCCGCTAAAATATATGGTGAATATATGTATATATACTGCGTATAATACGCCACCATATTTATTTTTCAGCACTTTAAACCCTATGTCCAAATATTTAATACTATATCACCTCCCGGACTTGCCGCTAAAATATATGGTGAATATATGTATATATACTGCGTATAATACGCCACCATATTTATTTTTCAGCACTTTAAACCCTATGTCCAAATATTTAATACTATATCACCTCCCGGACTTGCCGCTAAAATATATGGTGAATATATGTATATATACTGCGTATAATACGCCACCATATTTATTTTTCAGCACTTTAAACCCTATGTCCAAATATTTAATACTATATCACCTCCCGGACTTGCCGCTAAAATATATGGTGAATATATGTATATATACTGCGTATAATACGCCACCATATTTATTTTTCAGCACTTTAAGCCCTATGTCCAAATATTTAATACTATATCACCTCCCGGACTTGCCGCTAAAATATATGGTGAATATATGTATATATACTGCGTATAATACGCCACCATATTTATTTTTCTGCACTTTAAGCCCTATGTCCAAATATTTAATACTATATCACCTCCCGGACTTGCCGCTAAAATATATGGTGAATATATGTATATATACTGCGTATAATACGCCACCATATTTATTTTTCAGCACTTTAAGCCCTATGTCCAAATATTTAATACTATATCACCTCCCGGACTTGCCGCTAAAATATATGGTGAATATATGTATATATACTGCGTATAATACGCCACCATATTTATTTTTCAGCACTTTAAACCCTATGTCCAAATATTTAATACTATATCACCTCCCGGACTTGCCGCTAAAATATATGGTGAATATATGTATATATACTGCGTATAATACGCCACCATATTTATTTTTCAGCACTTTAAACCCTATGTCCAAATATTTAATACTATATCACCTCCCGGACTTGCCGCTAAAATATATGGTGAATATATGTATATATACTGCGTATAATACGCCACCATATTTATTTTTCAGCACTTTAAGCCCTATGTCCAAATATTTAATACTATATCACCTCCCGGACTTGCCGCTAAAATATATGGTGAATATATGTATATATACTGCGTATAATACGCCACCATATTTATTTTTCAGCACTTTAAACCCTATGTCCAAATATTTAATACTATATCACCTCCCGGACTTGCCGCTAAAATATATGGTGAATATATGTATATATACTGCGTATAATACGCCACCATATTTATTTTTCAGCACTTTAAACCCTATGTCCAAATATTTAATACTATATCACCTCCCGGACTTGCCGCTAAAATATATGGTGAATATATGTATATATACTGCGTATAATACGCCACCATATTTATTTTTCAGCACTTTAAACCCTATGTCCAAATATTTAATACTATATCACCTCCCGGACTTGCCGCTAAAATATATGGTGAATATATGTATATATACTGCGTATAATACGCCACCATATTTATTTTTCAGCACTTTAAGCCCTATGTCCAAATATTTAATACTATATCACCTCCCGGACTTGCCGCTAAAATATATGGTGAATATATGTATATATACTGCGTATAATACGCCACCATATTTATTTTTCAGCACTTTAAGCCCTATGTCCAAATATTTAATACTATATCACCTCCCGGACTTGCCGCTAAAATATATGGTGAATATATGTATATATACTGCGTATAATACGCCACCATATTTATTTTTCAGCACTTTAAGCCCTATGTCCAAATATTTAATACTATATCACCTCCCGGACTTGCCGCTAAAATATATGGTGAATATATGTATATATACTGCGTATAATACGCCACCATATTTATTTTTCAGCACTTTAAACCCTATGTCCAAATATTTAATACTATATCACCTCCCGGACTTGCCGCTAGCGTAGCTTAATTAAAGCACGGCACTGAAGATGCCGAGACGAGCCCTAAAAAGCTCCGTTAGCACAAAGGTTTGGTCCTAGCCTTGTTGTCAATTATAGCCTTACTTACACATGCAAGTATCCGCACCCCTGTGAAAATGCCCTTAAGCCTCCCTTTAGAGGATAAGGAGCTGGTATCAGGCTCACACATTAGCCCATGACACCTTGCTCTGCCACACCCCCAAGGGAACTCAGCAGTGATAAACATTGAATATGAGCGACTTTAAGCTCGATTCAGTTACAGCTTATAGGGTCGGTTAATCTCGTGCCAGCCACCGCGGTTATACGAGAGACCCAAACTGACAACCCCCGGCGTAAAGCGTGATTAGAGAGAACCCTTATTAGAGTTAAATATTTACTAGGCCGTCGCACGCTTTAGTTTAATAGAAATTCAACTACGAAAGTGACTCTATCTTCCTTGAACTCACGATCGCTAGGACACAAACTGGGATTAGATACCCCACTATGCCTAGCTTTAAACATTGACCACTTACACAAACAATCCGCCAGGGAACTACGAGCCTCAGCTTAAAACCCAAAGGACTTGGCGGTGCCCCAAACCCACCTAGAGGAGCCTGTTCTATAATCGATAACCCCCGCTTAACCTCACCACTTCTTGCCAAAACCGCCTATATACCACCGTCGCCAGCCCACCCCGTGAGGGGAATGCAGTAGGCAAAATGGCCCCCGCCAGAACGTCAGGTCAAGGTGTAGCGTATGAAGTGGAAAGAAATGGGCTACATTTTCTGGCTCAGAACAACACGAAAGGTCACTATGAAACCTGACCCAAAGGAGGATTTAGTAGTAAAGAAAAACAAGAGAGTTCTCTTTAACTCGGCCCTGGGGCGCGCACACACCGCCCGTCACCCTCTTCAACCCGCCGTATTCAAGTATTTAAATAACCTTGGCAAAAAAGAAGAGGCAAGTCGTAACATGGTAAGTATACCGGAAGGTGTGCTTGGAATAACAAAATGTAGCTTAACTAAAGCATCTCGCTTACACCGAAAAAATATCTGTTAAACTCAGATCCTTTTGAGCCAAAAATCTAGCCCCACCACAAAACTCCCCAAAGAGATATATCCTACCAAAACGACCTCAACTAAAGCATTACCAAACTTAAGTACTGGCGATAGAAAAAGAAAACGGAGCCATAGACATAGTACCGCAAGGGAATAATGAAATAGAAATGAAACAACTCATAAAAGCACCAAAAAGCAGAGACCCACCCTCGTACCTTTTGCATCATGGTCTAGCAAGTCACAACAAGCAAAAAGAATTCAAGTTTGACCCCCCGAAACTAAGTGAGCTACTCCGAGGCAGCAAAAGAGCAAACCCGTCTCTGTGGCAAAAGAGTGGGAAGACCTCCGAGTAGGGGTGACAGACCTAACGAACTTAGTGATAGCTGGTTGCTCACGAAAAGAATTTAAGTTCTGCCTTATAATTACTTACGACACTTTAAAGTAGTAAAGCAATTCTAAGAGTAATTCAATAGGGGTACAGCCCGATTGAAAAAGAAAACAATCTACACCTTTGGGTAAAGATCATAAAATATAAGGGTTTTGCCAGAGTGGGCCTAAAAGCAGCCACCTCAACAGAAAGCGTCACAGCTCATACAAAGCTTAACCAACAATACCGTTAAATCCTCTAAACCCATAAATACTAATGAGCCTCTCTATATTTTTATAGAACAGTTTATGCTAGAACTAGTAACACGAAATAATTCTCTAAATGCAAGTGTAAATCAGATCGAAAACCTCACTGATAATTAACGTACCACATGAAGGAACTGTAGTAACTCATCAAGAAAATCCTACAACCCCCACCGTTAATCTAACACAAGAGCATAAAAGAAAGATTAAAAGATATAAAAGGAACTCGGCAAACATGAACTTCGCCTGTTTACCAAAAACATCGCCTCCTGCTCTACATGTATAGGAGGTCCAGCCTGCCCAGTGACGTAAATGTTTAACGGCCGCGGTATTCTGACCGTGCAAAGGTAGCGTAATCACTTGTCTTTTAAATAAAGACTAGTATGAATGGCACCACGAAAGTTCAACTGTCTCCTATATCTAATCAGTGAAACTGATCTCCCCGTGCAGAAGCGGGTATATCAACATAAGACGAGAAGACCCCATGGAGCTTTAAACTCTAAGCACCCACTTTACCTCTAAACCCCACGGGACTAATTTGTAATCAAGCGGACATGACCCACTGTTTTCGGTTGGGGCGACCACGGAGAAAAACATATCCTCCGAGACGAAAGGGCATACACCCTTAACCTAGAGCCACTACTCCAAGTAATAGAACCTCTAACGCCATGATCCAATCTTTTGATCAACGAACCAAGTTACCCTGGGGATAACAGCGCAATCCATTTTAAGAGTCCATATCGACAAATGGGTTTACGACCTCGATGTTGGATCAGGGTGTCCTAGTGGTGCAGCCGCCACTAAGGGTTCGTTTGTTCAACGATTAAAACCTTACGTGATCTGAGTTCAGACCGGAGTAATCCAGGTCAGTTTCTATCTATGCAGTATCCCCCCTAGTACGAAAGGACCGGGGGAATGGGGCCAATACCGAGGCACGCCCCCACCCCAAGCTAATGAAATTAACTCAATTAGCATAGAAACTGCAACCTCCCCCAAGATAAGGGATTGTTAGTGTAGCAGAGCCCGGCAAATGCAAAAGACCTAAGCCCTTTTTACCAGGGGTTCAACTCCCCTCACTAACTATGCTATCGTTACTTGTGTATGTATTAAACCCTCTTCTTTACTTTGTTCCAGTGCTTTTAGCAGTTGCTTTCCTAACACTTGTAGAGCGAAAAGTTTTAGGGTATATACAACTTCGAAAAGGTCCAAATATCGTTGGGCCTACCGGCCTACTACAACCCGTAGCTGATGGTGTAAAACTCTTTATTAAAGAGCCCATCCGACCCTCCACCTATTCATTATCGCCCCTGTTATAGCTCTATCGTTGGCACTGACTATTTGAGCCCCGATACCAATACCCTTTTCTGTTACAGACATCAACCTAGGTATTCTATTTGTCTTAGCCCTCTCCAGCCTCACAGTCTACTCTATTCTAGGCTCTGGCTGAGCATCTAACTCAAAATATGCCCTAATTGGAGCACTTCGAGCAGTAGCCCAAACTATCTCTTATGAGGTTACCCTAGCTCTAATTCTCTTATGCTTGATCATATTTACGGGGGTTTTTACACTGTATAACTTCAACTTTACACAAGAACACATGTGATTAATTCTCCCAGGGTGACCAATAGCAGCTATATGATACATTTCAACCTTGGCAGAAACAAACCGAGCCCCCTTTGATTTAACCGAAGGTGAGTCGGAATTAGTATCAGGCTTTAACGTAGAATACGCCGCAGGATCATTTGCCCTGTTTTTTCTAGCAGAGTACGCTAACATCCTGATAATGAATACCCTGTCTGCAATCTTATTCTTAGGGTCTACAAACCAAATCCCAGAATTAACTACTGCTACCTTAATAATTAAAGCCTCTCTACTTTCATTACTATTCCTATGAGTACGAGCATCCTACCCACGATTCCGATACGATCAACTTATACATTTAGTATGGAAAAACGTTTTACCTCTCACCCTAGCTTTAACCCTATGACACATCTCCTTACCACCCTCCGTAATAGGATTGCCTCCCCTCCTTTAGGAGACGTGCCCGAAAGTTAGGGGTTACTTTGATAGAGTAAACAATAGGGGTTCAAACCCCCTCTTCTCCTTAGAAAGACAGGACTTGAACCTATGCCTGAGAGATCAAAACTCTCTGTACTTCCCCTATACCACTTCCTAGTAAAGTCAGCTAAATAAGCTTTTGGGCCCATACCCCAAAAATGTTGGTTAAACCCCTTCCTTTACTACATGAGCCCACTTACATTTTCAATCTTGCTTTCAAGTTTAGCACTCGGAACAACAGTGACAATATCCAGCCACCACTGAATGCTAGCCTGAATAGGGTTAGAAATTAATACCCTAGCGATCATTCCACTTATAGCTAAATTACATCACCCTCGGGCAATTGAAGCAAGTACAAAATACTTCCTGATCCAAGCAACTGCCTCCGCCATAATCCTGTTCTCAAGTATCAATAACGCCTGAAACACCGGTGAATGAAGTATTATAGACCTCTCAACGCCAACGGCAGTAACAACCATAACGATTGCGCTTTTAATAAAATTAGGAGTAGCCCCACTTCACTTCTGACTCCCAGAAGTCCTTCAAGGCTCCGACCTTGTAACTGGCCTTATCATTTCTACCTGACAAAAACTCGCCCCAATATCTGTTATTCTTCAAATTTCCCCTAACCTAAACCTCAATATTCTTATAGCTTTTGGACTACTATCCTCTCTGGTTGGCGGTTGGGGGGGACTAAACCAAACACAACTTCGAAAAATCATAGCATTCTCGTCTATCGCCCATCTGGGTTGAATAGTCACTATTCTAGCTTTAGCCCCGCAATTAACACTGTTGAACTTGGGTGTGTATATTGTAATAACCTCAACCATATTTCTGATAATAAAAACTCTGTCAACTACTAAACTCTCTACCCTGTCCTCCTTATGAACAAAAAAACCAACGCTTTCTGCCCTAACTGTTCTAACCCTATTATCTTTGGGAGGCCTTCCACCACTAACAGGGTTTATACCTAAATGACTAATCCTTCAAGAGCTAACAAAACAAAACATAATACTTTTAGCCACTTTAATAGCCTTATCAGCACTTCTAAGCCTTTTCTTTTACCTACGATTATCATATATAATAACTTTGACAATTTCTCCGAATACTTCACCGTCAACAGTATCATGACGCCTGCACACTAATACACCAACTCTAACGTTAGCGCTAGGAACATCAATATCAGTACTAATGTTACCATTAACCCCTCTCGTACTTGTTTTAACACAATAGAAACTTAGGATAAACCAGACCAAAAGCCTTCAAAGCTTTAAGTAGAAGTTAAAATCTTCTAGTTTCTGCTAAGACTTGCAGGACTCTATCCAACATCATCTGAATGCAACTCAAATACTTTAATTAAGCTAAAGCCTTTCTAGAAAGACGGGCCTTGATCCCGTAACATCTTAGTTAACAGCTAAACACTCTATCCAGCGAGCTTCATTCTACTTCTCCCGTATATAAAAACGGGAGAAGCCCCGGCGAGATACTACCTCGCTTCTCAAGATTTGCAATCCTGCATGTTTTACACCACGGGGCTGATAAAAGAAGGACTTGAACCCTTGTCTTCGGGGCTACAACCCGCAGCCTAACCCTGGGCTATCTTACCTGTGGCAATCACACGTTGACTATTTTCAACCAACCATAAAGACATTGGCACCCTCTATTTGATTTTTGGTGCATGAGCAGGGATAGTAGGCACCGCTCTAAGCCTGCTAATCCGCGCTGAACTGAGCCAACCCGGCACTTTGCTGGGGGATGATCAGATCTACAATGTGATCGTTACGGCTCACGCTTTCATCATAATTTTCTTCATGGTTATGCCTATCATAATCGGGGGGTTCGGTAACTGGTTAATCCCCCTGATAATTGGGGCTCCGGACATAGCATTTCCTCGAATAAATAATATAAGCTTCTGACTTCTGCCCCCGTCATTCCTTCTATTGTTAGCCTCCTCCGGGGTCGAAGCGGGAGCCGGAACCGGGTGGACAGTTTACCCCCCGTTAGCCGGAAATTTAGCCCATGCCGGAGCGTCTGTGGACCTAACAATTTTCTCGCTTCATCTGGCGGGTGTATCATCAATCCTGGGGGCTATTAATTTTATTACTACAACTATTAATATGAAGCCACCATCTATATCCCAATACCAAACACCCTTGTTTGTATGATCTGTTCTTATTACAGCGGTCTTACTTCTCCTGTCACTTCGTGTTTTAGCAGCCGGAATCACAATGCTCCTTACAGACCGTAATTTAAACACTACCTTTTTTGACCCAGCAGGTGGGGGTGACCCCGTCTTATACCAACACCTATTTTGATTCTTCGGGCACCCGGAAGTGTATATTCTTATTCTACCAGGATTTGGTATAATCTCCCATATCGTGACCTATTACTCCGGGAAAAAAGAACCCTTTGGCTACATAGGCATAGTCTGAGCTATAATGTCAATTGGCCTGTTGGGGTTTATTGTCTGAGCCCATCACATATTCACAGTAGACCTTAATGTAGACACTCGAGCCTATTTCACCTCTGCAACAATAATTATTGCTATCCCAACTGGGGTGAAAGTATTTAGCTGATTAGCTACAATACACGGAGGAACTATTAAATGAGACGCCGCTATATTATGAGCCCTCGGCTTTATTTTCTTATTTACCGTAGGGGGTTTGACCGGAATTGTTCTAGCTAATTCATCATTAGACATTGTCCTACACGACACCTATTATGTTGTCGCTCACTTTCACTATGTTCTCTCTATAGGAGCCGTCTTTGCGATCATGGGTGGGTTCGTACACTGATTCCCCCTATTTACTGGCTACACCCTTCATGAAACCTGAACAAAAATCCACTTCGGAGTCATGTTTGCAGGAGTAAACCTAACATTTTTTCCACAACACTTCCTTGGGTTAGCTGGCATACCTCGTCGTTACTCGGACTACCCGGACGCCTATACCCTTTGAAATACAGTTTCTTCCATCGGCTCCCTGGTGTCACTGGTAGCAGTAATCATAATAATGTTCATTATCTGAGAGGCTTTCTCCGCCAAACGAGAGGTAATTCTAACGGAATTAACTATTACTAACGTAGAATGACTTCATGGTTGCCCACCCCCTTACCACACATTTGAAGAGCCAGCATTTGTGCAAATGCCTCATCGGATTTAACGAGAAAAGAAGGAATCGAACCCCCATGAACTGATTTCAAGTCAGCTGCATAGCCACTCTGCCATTTTCTTTATAGAGGTGTTAGTAAAACTATTATACTACCTTGTCAAGGCAGAGTTGCGAGTTAGAACCACGCACACCTTAACATGGCACACCCAACACAACTAGGCTTTCAAGACGCAGCATCCCCTATTATAGAAGAACTCCTTCACTTTCATGACCACGCCCTGATAGCAGTTTTTTTAATTAGCACCTTAGTCCTTTATATTATTACTATTATAATAACTACAAAACTTACTAACACCAATGCTGTAGATGCGCAAGAAATCGAGATGGTATGAACTATTATACCAGCTATCATCCTTATCGTTATTGCTTTACCTTCATTACGCATCTTATACTTAATGGACGAGATTAGCGACCCACACTTAACAGTTAAAGCTATTGGACATCAATGATATTGAAGCTACGAGTTCACCAATTATGAAGATCTAGCATTTGATTCATATATAACTCCCACCCAAGATCTTACACCTGGACAGTTCCGGCTACTTGAAGTTGACAACCGAATGGTTGTTCCAATAGAAGCACCAACTCGTATACTAGCGACGGCCGAAGATGTTCTCCACTCATGAGCTGTCCCCTCACTAGGGGTTAAAACAGACGCCATCCCAGGACGACTGAACCAAACATCCTTTATTGCCACACGACCGGGAGTATTCTACGGTCAATGCTCAGAAATCTGCGGCGCCAATCACAGCTTTATACCAATTGTAGTTGAAGCAGTTCCCCTAGAAACATTCGAAAACTGATCTTCATCAATACTAGAAGCCTCACTAAGAAGCTAACAGGGTTCAAGCAACAGCCTTTTAAGCTGTAGTTCGGTGATTCCCAACCACCCTTAGTGAAATGCCACAATTAAACCCTGGCCCATGATTCACTATCCTAGTATTCTCATGACTAATTCTTTTAACAATTATTCCCCCTAAAATTACTAGCCATAAAACATTTAATGAACCAACAACTCAAAATACTGAAAAATCTTCACCTACCCCATGAACTTGACCATGAACTTAAGCTTCTTCGACCAATTTATGAGCCCCTCTCTCCTTGGAGTACCTTTAATTGCAGTAGCTATTCTAGCTCCATGAGTTCTGTTCCCCGCCCAATCGGACCGATGGTTAAATAACCGCTTAATAACACTCCAGTCCTGATTTATTTTCACCTTTACAAAACAAATCTTTACACCTATTAACCAAAATGGACATAAATGAGCAATAATTCTCACCTCCTTAATAATGTTTCTTATCTCAATTAACCTGCTGGGCCTACTTCCATATACTTTTACACCAACAACACAACTGTCTTTAAATATGGGCTTAGCGGTTCCACTCTGACTAGCCACAGTGCTTATTGGCCTTCGTAACCAGCCTACTGTAGCCCTAGGCCACCTGCTACCTGAAGGCACACCCGCCCTATTAATCCCTGTTCTTATTATCATCGAAACAATCAGCTTATTTATTCGCCCGCTCGCGCTGGGGGTACGGCTTACCGCTAACTTAACTGCAGGACATCTCCTCATTCAACTAATTGCCACAGCCGCTTTCGTCTTACTTCCAATAATACCCGTAGTTTCCATCTTAACCTCAACTGTCCTACTCTTGCTAACACTTCTAGAAGTTGCCGTTGCAATGATTCAAGCCTACGTCTTTGTCCTTCTGCTAAGTCTCTTCTTACAAGAAAACGTCTAATGGCACACCAAGCACACGCCTACCACATAGTTGACCCAAGCCCTTGACCACTGACAGGAGCAATCGCAGCCCTTCTTTTAACTTCCGGTCTCGCAATATGATTTCACTTTGAATCCACTGTTCTTCTATCACTAGGTCTTCTTACTATAATTCTTACTATAGTCCAATGATGACGAGACATTATCCGAGAAGGAACATTCCAAGGACACCACACCCCGCCAGTACAGAAAGGACCGCGATACGGAATAATCCTTTTTATTACCTCAGAAGTCTTCTTTTTTGTTGGATTCTTCTGGGCCTTCTACAATTCAAGCTTAGCTCCTACGCCAGAACTTGGGGAATGCTGACCACCAGCTGGTATTACACCATTAAACCCCTTTGAAGTACCTCTTTTAAATACAGCCGTCCTTCTAGCCTCAGGCGTTACAGTCACATGAGCACATCACAGCATCATACAAGGAGACCGAAAAGAAGCCATTCAATCATTAACCTTAACCATCTTATTAGGTCTCTATTTTACAGCCCTACAAGCCGTAGAATACTACGAAGCTCCATTTACAATTGCAGACGGAGTATACGGCTCTACCTTTTTTGTAGCAACAGGATTCCACGGCCTGCATGTAATTATCGGGTCTTTATTTCTTGCAGTCTGCTTGCTTCGCCAAACACAATATCACTTCACCTCAAAACACCACTTCGGATTTGAGGCTGCCGCATGGTACTGACACTTCATAGACGTCGTATGACTTCCTTTACGTATCCATCTATTGATGAGGCTCATATTTTCTTAGTACCAATTTTAGTATAGGTGACTTCCAATCACACGGCCTCGGTTAAACCCCGGGAGAAAATAATGATTTCTACTATTATACTTATTGCAACAACCTTATCTACTATCCTCGCGGTGGTAGCATTCTGACTTCCACAAATCACCCCCGACACAGAAAAATTATCCCCGTACGAATGCGGATTTGACCCACTAGGCTCTGCCCGACTTCCATTCTCAATGCGGTTTTTTCTAGTGGCCATTCTCTTCCTCCTCTTCGACCTCGAAATTGCCCTTCTTCTTCCAGCCCCATGAGCTATTCAACTTGATTACCCAGCTGCTACAATCACCTGAGCCATCGTTATCTTGGGGTTATTAACTGTTGGACTAGTCTACGAGTGACTCCAAGGGGGACTTGAATGAGCAGAATGGACAGCTAGTCTAATCAAGATAGTTAATTTCGGCTTAACTGATAGCGGTTGAACCCCGCTGCTGCCCTATGACACTCACACACTTTAGCTTTTACTCAGCCTTTATGCTAGGCCTTACAGGACTAGCATTTCACCGTACACACCTTCTATCTGCTCTTCTATGCTTAGAAGGTATAATGTTAGCACTTTATGTGGGCTTGTCAACTTGACCCTCGCATGTATCATTGTTCTCTTTTTCTATTGTGCCAATGCTTATACTTACCTACTCCGCATGTGAAGCCGGAACAGGGTTAGCCTTAATAGTAGCAACTTCTCGTACACATGGTACAGACAACTTACATAACCTGAATCTTCTACAATGCTAAAAATTCTAATCCCCTCCTTAATATTAATCCCGTCAATTTGACTTTCCCCAAAAAAATGATTATGAACTTTTTCGGCCGGCCAGAGCTTAATAATTGCCATAATTAGCCTAACTTGGTTCTTCAGCCCCACTGAACTTGTCCATTTTGCTAACAATGTACTAGCAACTGACCAACTTTCATCACCATTACTAATCCTGTCTTGCTGACTACTTCCGCTAATAATTGTTGCCAGTCAAAATCATATAACATCTGAACCCCTAACGCGGCAACGTACCTTCATCTCAACCTTAATTTGCCTTCAAGTCGCCCTAATTGTAGCTTTCAGCGCAACGGAACTTATTCTTTTCTATGTTACATTTGAGATAACGCTCATCCCCACCCTTATTTTAATTACACGATGAGGCAACCAGGCCGAACGCCTCAATGCCGGAACTTATTTTTTATTTTACACTCTAGCAGGGTCACTTCCCCTCCTAGTGGCTCTTCTAGCTCTACAAAAAACTGAAGGAACCCTCTCAATTTTAACCCTTCAGCTATCCCCATCTATAACCCCTGTTACATGATCTAATAAAGCTTGATGATTGGCCTGCCTCCTGGCCTTTATAGTTAAAATACCCCTCTACGGAACTCACCTATGGCTTCCTAAAGCCCACGTAGAAGCACCAATTGCCGGCTCTATAGTCCTAGCCGCTATTTTGCTAAAACTAGGAGGATACGGCATCATACGTATCTCAATTACCCTAGCCCCAACCATGAAAGACCTAGCCTACCCATTTATTATTCTTGCCCTCTGAGGTATTATTATAACTAGCTCGGTGTGTCTACGCCAAACAGATTTAAAATCTATAATTGCCTATTCATCTGTTAGCCACATAGGACTAGTTATTGCCGCCGCCTTAATTCAAACACCTTGAAGCTTTACAGGAGCTATCGTATTAATGATTGCCCACGGACTAATTTCCTCAGCCCTATTCTGCCTAGCTAATACAAACTATGAGCGCACACACAGCCGAGCCCTACTTCTGTCGCGTGGCATACAATCGGTGTTACCCTTGATAGGGACTTGATGACTATTCTCTAACTTAGCGAACATAGCCCTACCCCCATCCCCTAACCTGATAGGAGAACTCACTATTATAGTCTCTATATTTAATTGGTCTAACTGAACTATTGCTCTAACAGGCATAGGCACCTTACTCACAGCAAGCTACTCCTTATACATGTTTCTTATGATTCAACGAGGCCCAACCCCGCAACACCTAACCTCCATCCACCCCTCGCACACACGAGAACACACCCTAATGGCCCTGCATCTTGTACCCATTCTACCAATTATAGCAGCCCCCGCCCTTATCTGAGGCATGTTTAACTGTAGGCATAGTTCAACCAGAATTTTAGATTGTGATTCTAAAGATAGAAGTTAAAATCTTCTTGCCAACCGAGCCTGGCGGGGCAAACAAGAACTGCTAACTACTTGTAACCGTGGTTCGACTCCACGGCCGGCTCGGCTTTTAAGGGAAAACAGCTCATCCGTTGGTCTTAGGAACCAAAGTCTCTTGGTGCAACTCCAAGTAAAAGCTATGAACCTCCCACTTGTCTTCAACTCGACCTTCCTTTTAACAATATTAATTCTACTAACACCTACATTAATAGCCCTAACACAGGCTCACAATCTTTCAACACATTACATAGTTAAAACAACTGTAAAAACAGCCTTTTTAATTAGCGTAATTCCACTTATTATTTTCCTAGACCAGGGAACAGAATCTATTATCACCAGCTTTAACTGAATAAATATTAATACATTTGATATTAACATTAGCCTTAAGTTTGACATGTACTCTGTCATATTTGTACCAATCACTCTATTTGTTACCTGATCAATTCTAGAGTTTGCCACCTGATACATGGCCTCAGACCCACAAATCGACCGATTTTTTAAATACCTTCTTATTTTTCTTATTGCTATAATAATTCTGGTGACGGCTAATAATTTATTCCAACTTTTCATTGGTTGGGAGGGAGTGGGAATTATATCTTTTATGCTTATTGGATGATGATATGCCCGGGCCGACGCTAACACCGCCGCTTTACAAGCAGTAATCTATAATCGCGTGGGGGATATCGGACTAATACTCAGCATGGCATGACTATCGATTAACTTGAATTCCTGAGAGATACAGCAACTTTTTATGATTAATAACCAAGACCTCACACTACCTCTGCTGGGACTAATTCTAGCTGCAACGGGCAAGTCCGCCCAATTTGGTTTACACCCTTGGCTGCCTGCTGCCATAGAAGGCCCAACCCCGGTCTCAGCCCTACTCCACTCTAGCACCATAGTAGTTGCAGGAATTTTTCTACTAATTCGTATACATCCTTTAATTGAAGGCTGCCAAACAGCTCTTACAACCTGCCTATGCCTAGGTGCAATTACAACGTTATTTACCGCTGCTTGTGCCCTCACTCAGAATGATATTAAAAAAATTGTTGCATTTTCAACATCCAGCCAGCTTGGCCTAATAATAGTCACTATTGGCCTAAACTTCCCCCAACTTGCCTTTTTCCATATCTGTACCCACGCCTTCTTTAAAGCTATACTATTTCTGTGTTCCGGGTCAATCATTCACAGCTTGAATGACGAGCAAGACATCCGAAAAATAGGAGGACTTCAAAATTCCCTCCCAGTTACAACCTCTTGCATAACAATTGGAAGCTTAGCTTTAACCGGAACTCCTTTCTTGGCCGGATTTTTTTCTAAAGACGCTATTATTGAAGCCCTAAACACCTCTTCCACTAACTCCTGAGCACTTACCTTAACCCTCCTAGCAACATCGTTTACAGCAGTATACAGCTTCCGAGTAATCTTTTACGCATCAATGAACCACCCACAAAGCACCCCCCTCTCCCCAATTAACGAGAACAACCCCTCGATCACAAACCCAATTAAACGTCTAGCATGAGGCAGCATTATTATAGGCTTAATTATTGCTGCTAACATGCTACCACTTAAAACCCCAGTCATAACAATACCTCTTTTAGCCAAACAAGCAGCTATTATAGTTACAATTGTAGGCCTAATTATTGCTATAGATATTTCTGAAATCACTACCAAGCAAAAACTAGCCGCTAAACAAGACCGTCACTCCTTCTCAAACCTCCTAGGGTTCTTCCCAATGGTTATTCATCGCACAGTCCCTAAAATTAACCTCAATATAGGACAAAATATTGCAACCCACCTTATTGATTTGTCCTGGTATGAAAAAGCCGGGCCTCAGGGCCTTGTTAGCCAACAACTGCCAATGATCAAAACCACTACAAATGTTCAACGAGGCCTTATTAAAACATACCTAACCTTATTTCTCCTTACACTATTTGCCGCCTTATTAATCCTCTAACTGCACGCAAAGCACCACGAAAGTGACCCCGAGTCAACTCCAGTACAACAAATAAAGTTAACAGCAAAACCCACCCCCCAGCAAATAACAACCACCCCCCATCAGAGTATGTACCGGATACGCCAACCCAGTCCCCCCGCTCTATACCTAAACCCCCGTCAGCAAAGAAACTACTGAAATTTACCTCTCCCACAAAACTATAACTAAGTAACACCGCCCCTAAATAAACCAGAACATACCCAACTACAGACCAATTCCCCCAGGCTTCTGGGTAAGGCTCAGCAGTCAATGCCGCCGAGTAAGCAAATACCACCAATATCCCGCCTAAGTAAATTAAAAATAAAACCAAAGACAAAAATGAAGCCCCAGAAAATGCAATCACGCAACACCCAGCCCCAGCCGCTGCCACTAAACCTAGAGCAGCATAATACGGAGACGGGTTGGAAGCTACAGCGACCAACCCTAGCACTAGCCCAACTATAAATAAAGATACTAAATAGACCATAATTCCTGCCAGGATTTTAACCAGGGCTCGCGGTCTGAAAAACCACAGTTGTAACTCAACTACAGAAACTAATGGCACCCAACATTCGAAAATCTCACCCACTAATTAAAATTGTTAACAACTCATTTATTGACTTACCAACCCCATCTAACATCTCAGCACTATGGAACTTTGGGTCCTTGCTGGGAGTCTGCCTAATTGCCCAAATTCTAACGGGCCTCTTCTTAGCTATACATTATACCGCTGATACCTCTATGGCCTTCTCCTCCATCGCTCACATCTGCCGAGATGTAAACTATGGTTGACTAATCCGAAATCTTCATGCCAACGGAGCCTCATTCTTCTTCATCTGTATTTACCTACATATTGGACGAGGGCTCTACTACGGCTCATATTTATTCAAAGAAACATGAAATATTGGGGTCATCTTACTTTTCCTTGTTATAGCTACAGCTTTTGTAGGCTACGTCCTACCCTGAGGCCAAATGTCATTCTGAGGCGCCACCGTAATTACTAATCTCCTATCTGCCGTCCCATATATTGGGAACATGCTAGTCCAATGGATCTGAGGAGGGTTCTCAGTTGATAACGCCACCCTCACACGCTTCTTTGCCTTCCACTTCCTCCTCCTATTCGTAATTGCAGGCGCAGCCATCCTGCACCTACTGTTCCTTCATGAAACCGGCTCAAACAACCCAACTGGTCTTAACTCAAACTTAGAAAAAGTACCGTTTCATCCCTACTTTTCCTACAAAGACCTCCTGGGCTTCCTCATTATACTCTCAGCCCTGGTCCTCCTTGCCATATTCTCTTATTTACGTGATATCAACATGTGCCTATATATACATAGTATGTATATAGTACATTATTACATTTACCCCATGCAGATATTTATAGTTATCTCTCTATTAATTAACATGTTATTTCAAGTACTTACTATGTAAAGCGCAGTAAATTTATTTACAGTACGAATATCCATACTAAATTTTGGTTTATTTATCTTACTGAATGTTTCTTACTCATATTATTATACATTGTACATAACATGCTCAACCTCATTAATATCCTCATCAACCCTTAACTAATGCTTATAACATCTCTGATTAACAGTACCCATTATTATTTTCGCATTATATGCTTAAATAGTACGACTATCCTAAACAACTAAGCAGCCTCATGCAATACAACTCTTATACCCATGATGCGGCCTAACTGTGGTCAGGTGTTTGATGATCTCCCCTTCACTGGACCTAAATAGTAGAGTGGCTTCAATTGGTTTTCACAAAGGCCTCCGGTGGTACCGAACCTATGGACCTACCTTGTAGAGTGGCTTTACTAGTTCTTCACAAAGGCCTCCCTCCTATGCGTTTGTTCCTATTATACCCATGATGCCACCTAACTGAAGTAAATAGCATTTGGTAATTTTTTAGGGGGCCTTTCAACAGCATCCCACAGTGGCTTCACCCATTCTTGTCTGGAAGGTCCATCTTAATGGTTAGACTCAGGCTCATCATACAATTAATGATTGCTGTAAATGCATGCGTGACGGACATAGTAATTATTACTACATCCCATTTTTACCCTATTTTCACCTACAACCTACCTTTATTTTCCACCCGGTACTGGACTTCAAGCTAAAAAAAAAATTTTTTGGCAGTAAACCCCCCTACCCCCCTTAAAATCAACACATAGAGAAAAACCTGCTTTCGTCAAACCCCTAAACCGAAAGAGCTTTCCTTATGTTTTACTGCTGTTTTAAGTGCGTACCGCGCCCATTACCTTTCCCTTAAAATTGCTGCTGTAGATATACAATTACACGTCATATACCGTGTAGCACTTTAAGCCCTGCAAAGTCTATATATACTGCGTATAATACGCCACCATATTTATTTTTCAGCACTTTAAGCCCTATGTCCAAATATTTAATACTATATCACCTCCCGGACTTGCCGCTAAAATATATGGTGAATATATGTATATATACTGCGTATAATACGCCACCATATTTATTTTTCAGCACTTAAGCCCTATGTCCAAATTTTTTATACTATATCACATCCCCGGACTTGCCGCTAAAATATATGGTGAATATATGTATATATACTGCGTATAAATACGCCACCATATTTATTTTTTCAGCACTTTAAGCCCTATGTCCAAATATTTTATACTATATTACCTCCCGGTACTTGCCGCTAAATATATGGTGAATATATGTATATAATACTGCGTATAATACGACCACCATATTATTTTTACAGCACTTTAAGCCCTATGTCCAAATATTTTTATACTAGATTACCTCCCGGACTTGCCGCTAAAAATATATGGTGATTATATGTATAATATACTGCGTATAATACGCACGCATATTTATTTTCAGCACTTTAAGCCCTATTCCAAATATTTTATACTATATTACCGTCCCGGACTTGCCGCTAAAATATATTGGTGAATATATGTATATAGTACTGCGTATAATACAGCCGACCATAGTTATTTTTCAGCGACTTTAAGCCCTATGTCCAAAATATTTTATACTATATTTACCTCCCGGACATTGCCGCTAAAATATATGGTGAATATATGTGAAATATACTTGCGTATAATACGCCACCATATTTATTTTTTCAGCACTTTAAGCCCTATGTCCAAATTATTTTGATACTATAGTTACTCTCCCGGACTTGCCGCTAGAAATATATGGTGAATATTATGTAATATATACTGCGTATAATACGCCACCATATTTATTTTTCAGCACTTTAAACCCTATGTCCAAATATTTAATACTATATCACCTCCCGGACTTGCCGCTAAAATATATGGTGAATATATGTATATATACTGCGTATAATACGCCACCATAGTTATTTTTCAGCACTTTAAACCCTATGTCCAAATTATTTAATACTATATCACCTCCCGGACTTGCCGCTAAAATATATGGTGAATATATGTAATATATACCTGCGTATAATACGCCACCATATTTATTTTTCAGCACTTTAAGCCCTATGTCCAAATATTTAATACTATATCACCTCCCCGACTTGCCGCTAAAATATATGGTGAATATATGTATATATACTGCGTATAATACGCCACCATATTTATTTTTTAGCACTTTAAGCCATATGTCCAAATATTTAATACTATATCACCTCCCGGACTTGCCGCTAAAATATATGGTGAATATATGTTATATATACTGCGTATAATACGCCACCATATTTATTTTTCAGCACTTTAAGCCCTATGTCCAAATATTTAATACTATATCACCTCCCGGACTTGCCGCTAAAATATATGGTGAATATATGTATATATACTGCGTATAATACGCCACCATATTTATTTT
>CM050164.1:418335798-418593298 GCA_027410445.1 Discoglossus pictus | reverse complement strand
CTTTTCTACCTCATAGTACCTCTCTATGTTTATCAGTTTGCTGCTGTACTCCCTTTCTTTTCAATTACATCTCAATACATATTATGCATTTTCACATTGGCAACCCTATCAATGGACTCATTCTCCTGCACACTTAAGGAAAACACAATGTCACTCTTCAGAGTCTCCATCACATCTTGAATCCTTAATTAAGAGATACCTACCCATCACCTACCCAGAGTGTATTCAAAACAAAAATACATCTCTTTAGGTATACACCCTGGAGATATATCAACAAGATTTTCTCTTCCAACGTGCAATGTCTCAGTCTCTTTGGGAATATCAGTTTCTTCCTCAACACCATCTAATTTAAAAGTCTTTTCCAACTATTGTATTATTTCAAATTCCTGACCTTCTCACTATAAAGCCTCTTTAGTTAGGGTCTCAGAACTTTGTGACCTTCTCCAAGGAAAGCATCATCTTTAATCATGGATCTATTAGCCGGCTGGACTTCTTTCAGGGAAAATTCTTCCTTAGTGATTGGCCCATTTACCTTTTCGCTATGAAATCTCTGTTCTTGGATCTCTGTACGCCTTAATATCATTATTCCACATAATAAGTTATATCTGACGAAAGTACAACATGCACAAACTGTACTTGCCAGAAACATTTTAAAGGGACATGGAAAGTTTTTTTTTTATTTGTTGCATCAGAAAGAGGGTATTTAATAATGTGTTATAGTTTTTTTTTCTTTTTCGACACAAAGATCTCAGAGCCCAAAAACTTTTTCAAAAGCTTAACTGTTCATGGGGCTTACCATCTGCCAGCCAATGAGACTACAGACCAAAGTATGCTCTCTGCAGTTCCTATTAGTTTCAATGATGTTTAAACAGGTTTTCCTTGATATGAATACTTTTCATGCAAAAAAAACTAATTTTCTAATGTTTAAAATATGATTGATTAAATGTATAAAAAACTGTGTTCAAGGCACTGACTTCTAAATAGGTGATTGTGAATTTAACATAATCAAATCCTAAAATGCCTATACTTAAAGCAAGTCTTAAAAATGTAGTTTTCTCACTTAATCCAAGCTCACTGCAAAATCCAAAGTAATTGTGCACATTGTGTTCTGCTTTCGAGATGTGATACTGTGATACTCTTTATGTCATCACTAAAGTAGAGTAAGGAGGACATTTTTATTTTGCCTAGGGCATTTTTACAACTTCGGAGAACTATTTTTTTTTTACATTTTACAAGTGAGTCTGTATTGTTTGGGGAAGTGTTTGGAAAATGAATGAGTCATGCTACTGAAAAAAAAAAATCTGGAGCTCTCCACAAATAAACACTAACTGCTTGTTGCTACATATGACCTTAGAAGACGTGCGTTCACAAATCTCTTAAGTTAAAACCAGATGGCATCTTTCTGTTTCACACAGATTTGCAAAACCTGTACTAGTGTCTGCTTTTCTAGGCAGCAGATATTCTTATTGCATTGTAGCTGGGTGATTGTGCCATACTTAAGTTTCCAAACTCGCTCTTGCATTACACCCTCATTTAACTGCCAGCCTGCTGTGTTACACAACGTGTATAGCAATGGCCTCAGGAAGTAGAGAAGCAGGAAACCCAAGCAGCTAACAGGTGTGCAATGCGCTCTGAAGTATGTTTCGCTTAAAAAAAACGTATTTGTGGCATTTTTTACTCTATAGAACAACTAAAATGAATTATTCTAAATTTTTAAGTATTTGCTCTAGAAAAAGAAATGAAACAAACTAACACTGTTTATCACTTCACAGTTTTAGTATGGATGGTTCAAAAGTATGGAGAGTCACCATTAATAACATGAAAAAATATACAGACTATATTCCAGTAGTGTACAGTGTACAAGAGGCAACAAAAAAACAATTGGTGGTCCAAGAAGAACTCTTAGCAGCAATCAAGTGGTCCACCAAGACCCTAGTACACTTTTATGTGGTCCATTGTACATAACAAAATGGGAACTTCTCTAGACCCATAGTTTGCTGACCATTGCTCTAAAACAGAGGTGGGCACACTATTTTTGTGTTGAAAAGTGAAATTAGCCACACCATGCAAACATTGAGGAATTTGGAGAGGGACCTATTTGTTGCTTCTGCTGGTTCTGACCACATTCTTACAAGCAATGTGGGTTCTAAGGAGCATTTGTAGCCTCTTCCATGTTATGCACCTCTGATGATCACTCCACCTCCCAGGACCACTTTGGTTAGTCCTGGTTTGTAGTTCAAGAATGCGACTCACTCTTATAAACTGCATCCCCTTTGCATCCAAGCTCTGCTTAGATTCTCCATACCTTCATACCGTATTCTCCATTTGTGTCATTCGGCGACAGGGTTGCCATATTGTCCATATGGAAAAACAGGCTACTAAAATGGTGTGCTTTACACATGGGTCACAGAAAAGCTTAAATATTAGACAGCCTCTTTTGGGTTCCCCGGTGGTCCAGTGGTTAGAATTCAGTGCTTTCATTACTGTGACCTGTGTTTGATTCCAGACAGTGAACCAAGAGGTCACACCACTCTGCAGTCATGCAGGGTTGAGCCTGGTCAGTACTTGGATTGGAGACCACCTAGGAATACCAGGAGCTGTATGCTGTGGCCCATTGGAGAAGGAACTGGTAACCCACTCCAGTATATCTGCCATGGATACTAAGTGGATCAGAATGGTGTGTTGCTGTCCATGATGGATAACGTTTTTAAACTACTACAGTAGACCCATATTTACAGAATTAAGAATGAGACTTTTTAGAAAGTAAAATAAGAAAAAACTAAATTATGCAGGTCCCCAGGTTACAGACGACCTGACTTACAGATGATCTGTACTTGAGAACAGGCTCCCAAGGCTTTTTGTATGAGTTTGTCTGAATTAAAAGACAGAGCATAATCGTTTCTGTAACTTATTATTACACTACAGGGGTATAATTAATATTATTACAGTATTATAGTAGGCGCTTTTTGATGACGTCAGTGTTTGCAGCATGGAGATGTAGCAGCATCGGAGCAGAGACTTGCGACACACTGGTAGTTTGGCTGAATCAGAGCAGTTAGCCATAGTGCTTGGTAATAAGAAGTGTAAATAGCTGCCCCAATAGAGTTTTTTTGCTAAACTGACAAGGATCTTCGTTATACAGTACAGCTTGAGTAGCTTTAAAGGCACAGTAACCCGGAATCCGGATCCAGTGGTCAGTGTACAATCATTTCCTCCAAGGGATTACTTGAGTATAACACACATATAGGGAGTGCAGAATTATCAGGCAAATGAGTATTTTGACCACATCATCCTCTTTATGCATGTTGTCTTACTCCAAGCTGTATAGGCTCGAAAGCCTACTACCAATTAAGCATATTAGGTGATGTGCATCTCTGTAATGAGAATGGGTGTGGTCTAATGACATCAACACCTTATATCAGGTGTGCATAATTATAAGGGCAACTTCCTTTCCTTTGGCAAAATGGGTCAAAAGAAGGACTTGACAGGCTCAGAAAAGTCAAAAATAGTGAGATATCTTGCAGAGGGATGCAGCACTCTTATAACTGCATGGACTGATGAAATGAGAGTGAGTCTTGATGGGCCCGTGGCTGGATTGGTAAAGGGCAGAGAGCTCCAGTCCGACTCAGACGCCAGCAAGGTGGAGGTGGAGTACTGGTTTGGGCTGGTATCATCAAAGATGAGCTTGTGGGGCCTTTTCGGGTTGAGGATGGAGTCAAGCTCAACTCCCAGTCCTACTGCCAATTCCTGGAAGACACCTTCTTCAAGCAGTGGTACAGGAAGAAGTCTGCATCCTTCAAGAAAAACATGATTTTCATGCAGGACAATGCTCCATCACACGCGTCCAAGTACTCCACAGCGTGGCTGGCAAGAAAGGGTATAAAAGAAGAAAATCTAATGACATGGCCTCCTTGTTCACCTGATCTGAACCCCATTGAGAACCTGTGGTCCATCATCAAATGTGAGATTTACAAGGAGGGAAAACAGTACACCTCTCTGAACAGTGTCTGGGAGGCTGTGGTTGCTGCTGCACGCAATGTTGATGGTGAACAGATCAAAACACTGACAGAATCCATGGATGGCAGGCTTTTGAGTGTCCTTGCAAAGAAAGGTGGCTATATTGGTCACTGATTTGTTTTTGTTTTGTTTTTGAATGTCAGAAATGTATATTTGTGAATGTTGAGATGTTATATTGGTTTCACTGGTAAAAATAAATAATTGAAATGGGTATATATTTGTTTTTTGTTAAGTTGCCTAATAATTATGCACAGTAATAGTCACCTGCACACACAGATATCCCCCTAAAATAGCTAAAACTAAAAACAAACTAAAAACTACTTCCAAAAATATTCAGCTTTGATATTAATGAGTTTTTTGGGTTCATTGAGAACATGGTTGTTGTTCAATAATAAAATTAATCCTCAAAAATACAACTTGCCTAATAATTCTGCACTCCCTGTATGGAGTCAATGCGGTAATAATTCCATTGTTTCCGAAAGTTCCCATTGAGAGGTGCTTATTGACGTGGCTAATATCCCCTATATTTATTTTTTATATTTTTGGAGTCAGGTTATCCTAATTATTTTGTATTGCACAGCCAGTCATTTTATGGTCCATGATATTTATGTGTGACTCTCAAAGTCTCCTGGTCTGCAAACTTTTGAAAATTGTACATTACTTATTTTTAAACGTTGAATTTTAAAATATTTTTTGCCTTTTTTTTATATTGATTAAAGGTTAAGTTTTATTTTACTTCTTATCTTGTGTATATACTTCAGTTTCGCACTTGGGTGACTGTGGTAGGGTCTTTACCCTGTACAATGATTTCTTAGTCCTTACCTCGGCCTATATTACTATTATGATACAGTAGGGATAGTCACTAGCCAAAAGTGTTTCTTTCTTTCTCTTTTTCCTTTAAGTATTATTTAGTCGTTCATTTGTGTTCAGCTCTCCGTGACCCTATGGAAAGCAGCATGCCAGGCACATCTGTGTCTGGTTGTGCCTATCCATATAGTTTCATAGCAAAGATAATGGAACTTTTCCAGGGGACCACAATTTGTCTGACCTCTCCACTATGACCTGCCTATTCTGAATGACCCTACATGGTATAGCTAACAGATTCAGTGAGATAAACAAGCCCCTTCATCACGACAAGGTAGTGATCCAGAAGGGGATTACAGTATTACACTGAATTATTATTACCACATATGTGCCATTATATTATTGTTATTAATATCAGGGATACAAATTACATAAAATACGGTTTAATGACATTCTCAGGAACGTATCTCGTACTGTAAATACAGTGTTATTTTACATAGTAATTACATAGTAATTGAGGTTGAAAAAATACTTTTAGTCCATCAAGTTCAACTTTTTTAGATCTCCTCTGATCTGCAATATGCGGAATAATTGTTAATTGATTTTAGTTTTTTAACTATTATATACAGTTTTTCTGTAATGATTTGCCATTTTTATTTATCTCCTTCTATAAGTGGGTTCCCTGGTGGTCCAGTGGTTAGGATTCGGTACTTTGACCACTGCAACCAGGGTTTGATTCCAGTAATGGGAACCAAGAGGTCACTGGAGAAGGAACTGGCAACCCACTCCAGTAGCTTAGCCATGAATACCAAGTGGATCAGCATGGTGTGTTGCGGTGCATGAGGTCACAGAGAGACATACACCACTGAACAACACAAACACACATAAGTGGTAGGTGACAGAATCCTTCCTGCTTTCAATAGGTCTAATGGTAATCCAGTCTACAGTTGACCTTTTTAAAACAGTTCATTTAAGCAGTTCAAACATAACCAATAAAATAATTGCATATCATAATTAAAGGGATATGAAAGTGAGCTGTGTTATTAATGCATCTGATAGAGGAGAATTTAAAGTGTCTGAAAAAATAGTTTGTATGAAAAAATTCCAAAGTAAACAGTTAAATCGTTAGCCTGAAGTTTGCTGAATTTCTTGCTTTTGCAAACTGTTTTCTCTCAATGTTGACACCCCTGAAATTCCCAGGGATAATTAGCGTAACGTATACAATGTTTCTTTTTGGCCTGGGGATTGTGCAGGCATGCTCGGTTTTGACCTGAAGTCTGCCCTACTGTGGGAAGTCACATGATGTCAGACACTTTCCTGTCCTTTAGCCAATCAGCATGCACATGTGCTGCATATTGGATATTTCATTACAAATTAGATATCCAATATGCAAATCTCAGTTGGTGGGGGTGTCTACATCACCCCAGCACATTTTTTTCTTTTCTGCAAAGAATGTTTGCATTTTTTTATGCAAATATTTTTTGCTAGGTGGGTGCTGATGCATTCTACAGGATGCATTCATAACCCACCTCACTTTCATATACCTTTAATAAACTAATTCTGTATTTATTTTATTTTATTTTTGTAAAATATTATTTCATTATCATGTCTAATTATTTTTTTTAAATCATGTTAGTGATATAGGACTGAGTGCGCCTTTTGTATATTTATTTTTGTTTTCCAGTTGTGTGTCCTCGGATTTCCCAATATTGCGCCCCCCTCGTGCTCTGTGTGCTCCATTAATATGTCTCTCTCTCGTGTCACATCACCAGTCTGACATAATCCTCACAGAAGACAATACGACTCTCTCAGAAGTTGTTTGTTTCTTGCCTTACGCTTGTTATAGCAACTAGATATATGTCGGTTGGAACAGATTTCCTGTTACATGTTCTGTAGGCATTTATAGTACTAACAGATGTAGGAAATGTCACACAATACGGCCTCATGCAAATCCTGGGTATTCTAGCAATGACTGCACGGCATCGAAAAGAAACACCCAAAGGGATAAGAGACTGCTCATTATCTTACAGTGACACTGCAAAGCTCATAGGTACCGCCCAGAGAAACATGATCACAAGTCACATTAAGAATGAGTGGAAGAGTTAGGTAACTGAGATTGGAAGTGGGTGTTTTAAGGATAAATTACATCTCTCTAGCCAAATTATTTTATTTAATTTGATTCATTATGGCTCATGGTGGGGGTAATAAGCAAGAGTATATAGTAAATAATATTAGACACATTGGTGTTTTTGTTTTGCGTTGTTCAGTTGAGTCGACCCTCCGTGACCTCATGGAGTGTGACGTACCATGCTGATCTACTTGGTATTGATGGCAGAAATCGCCAGTTCCTTCTCCAGTGGGCCACAGCATACAGTTCCTGTTATTCCTAGCTGGTCTCCCACCCAGGTACTGACCAGGCCCAACCCTGACCAGTGTGTGGCAATGAAAGCACTGAATCCTAATCCTTGGGCCACCTGATATTGCTTTATTTATATGGTGGGTACTGTAAAGGGGCGCAGCACAGCCCCAAAAAACCTCTGATATACATTCACTGGACCCCCAGGGAATAATTATTCTAATGCAGGGGTGAGCAAATGTGGTCCCAGACAGGCCGCACACAGGTCTTGATTTGAGCATATCCCTGCTGCGTGCAGGAGAGACTATAGCTTCTTCAGTCATCCTGATAGACTCACCTGTGCACGGGAAAGGAAATCTTCAAATTCAAGTCTGTGTTTTGCCCTCCAGGATCGAACTTGCCCACCCCTGCTCTAATCTATACCATCTAGGTGTGCTCTTCTTATGCATTAAAGTCTTTTTATTATAGTTATTCTAATCTTGGGTTGGGCAAGTCTGGTCCAAGAGGGTGCACACAGGCCTGGATTTTACGATATCCTGCTGCCTTCAGGGGAGACTATCACTTCTTCAGTCACCCTGATTGCCACAACTGTGCATGCAAAGGAAATAATCAAATTCAGGCCTGTGTATGGCGTGGTGAGACTATCACTTCTTCAGTCATCCTGATGGACTCACCTGTGCACAGAAAGGAAATCCTAAAATTCAGGACTGGGTGTGGCCCTCCAGAATCGAACTTGCCCAGCCCTGTTTTATACTCTATACAAACTAGGCATGCTCTTCTTCTCTATCACCCCCACCGTGCAAGATAATTAATCATGTGAGATAAAGTCATTAGGAGGCAAGCTTATTATTAATATTTTCCAATTAGTAACACCCCAACATATTCCGTAGCACTATACAGGGGTAAGATTAAGTCAGAAATAATATTAACACAATGAAAAGAAAAGTCTTTATATGTTATTTATTCTTGAGAGTGGAGTAGCTGTTAATGTCCAGTAATAATTATTTATCTAATCCAGGGGTGCGCAAGTTCAGTCCTGGGGGACTGCACACAGGCCTAGATTTGAGGATTTCCTTTCAGGTGAGCCAATTAGGGTCACTACAGAAGCAGGGGCGGAGGTACCTCTGGTACAAGGGTGCAATGTACCAGGGCCCAGCTCTAGGGGGGCCTAGTGCAGTCTTTAATGTATTCATATCTATATTTATGTATGTACCTATCTATCTTTAGATATTTATTTATATATATATATACAGAGAAATATATATTATAAATAAATATATTTATATATCTAATATTATATATATATATATATATATATATATATATATATATACATAATAATAATAAAAAAAATATATATATATGTTGGTATCGGAGGAGGCTAACACAAAGGTGGAGGGGGGCTCCATCCACTGACTCTATAACACTGTACAGAAGTTATAACCCCATCTGTACACAGCAGTTATATCCTTAAATTCAGGCCTGTGTGCAGCACTCCAGGACCAAACTTGCGCACCCCTGGATTAGAACAATAAGAGGAAGAAGACTTTAATGCGTCAAAGTCTCTGTTCCTATTATTATTTATGCAATTAGGCGTGCTCTTGTGAAGGCCTGTGTGCAGCCCTCCAGGGCCAGCCCGTGATCTACTGTATTCTTAAAATACACAAATTCTAACAGTTTGACTCAAAATGTTAAATAACAGCCAATTAGAGTTATATGTATGTGTACTCTCTGCAATAACTGGGCTGCTTGTGTCTCTTTAGCTCACAAACAGAGGCATTAAAAAGAGAAGTTAGGAGGTATTTAAATATGGCAAACCACAGCATCAAGTGAACAGCAAACGTTCACAGATATCCCTAAGTATAGATGTGCGGAGGAAGAAACGGCACTAGGCATGACTAAGTATATGAAATGTGAGGCTCAGCACACTCCCTTCCTGCTCTATGCTGCCAAATATGTGTAATCCAAAGGCATGTTGTGGGGGAGCATTTGGTGCACACAGAGAGAGAAGACAGTAAGAAACAAAGAAGAATGCCCCGCAAACCGCAAGGTGTGAGCAGACGTACAGAGGAATACAAGTTCGTACAGATAGAGAAAAGCCCCAGTGTGTCCTGGGATAGATCTCCCAGCATTCTTATTTGTGTCTGACAGACAAAAAAGGAAATTATTGTTTCATTTAATTTAATTCGATTGCAAAAGGATCACTTTATAATTAAATAATAGGTGTTTTAAATTTGTGCACATATATTTTATATATATATATATACAGAATGAAGCCTTTGTGGGCACATTTGCATGTTCCTGCCCAGGTTCCCAGAATGCACTGTATTTCTCAGAATTCTGAGCAGGAAACAAGTTTTTTTAGACTTGTTTAACTTGTTTTAGACGTTTGAGTGTGAACACAAATGTACTATTTATTTACTATATATATATATATATATATATATATATATATATATACATACATATAGAGAGAAATGTGTTTTATAAATGATTGTATTTATATTATATATGTATATATAAAGGTAAAATAAATGTAATAAAGCTTGCTTTTAATTATAAAAAATGAATGTCTCTACTGCTCTATGGAGGGATCCATGATATTTTGGTGAAGGTTGAATATATCAGAGGGGTATCTATGTTTCTTTTAAGAAAACATCATAAGAACCCTAATATGTCATCTTTATTATGTCAATTAAGCAACCATTAGAATTTATGGATTGTGATATATACCTGTGAGCCTTTATGTAAAGAATATAGAGATCAATCATCCCAAGTCAATCATATATCAAAGGGATAGCATAGAGATCAGGCTTATGACCTCAGTGGGTCCTCCTGCCTGGAAGGCTCTCTAACAGCAGCCACAAAGCTGACTCAAGTTTATATATATATTAGTGGGGTAATTTCAGATTTATTTACAAAAAGTATCTATGTTTCTGCAGGAACGGGGCTTGCAGTTATGTTTGTGTGTTCTTGGGTAAGGAAGAAGTTGTCAAATTATAAAAGATGCAATTATATAAAACTTGTCCCTTTCTAATTGATAAAGCAAGCACAGCTTCTCAAATCCATAAAAAAGTGTTGAAACCCGAAGAGATTTTACTAAAAAATAAAGATTTTCTGTAAAAATACTTTTTTTTATGCAAGTGGTTTATGCAGCTATTAATATTGGTAGTTTTTTTTTCCTTAACTACACTAATAATATAAAAAATAAGATGTGGGGGGCACTTATGAAACATTCCTATTACCTCATCTCCAAATCTGCATTTTTTTTACAAAGGGGAGATCTGATCACCTTCCTTAAAGTTCTTCAGCACTACGTAGCATACCAAGGATTTGAATAAGATAAACAACTTTGCAATATACTTTTAAATTGCATTTCTTGGGCAAGTCTTATACCAAAAACTGTATATCTCTATCCAATCTATCACAAAGTGCTAATGCCTGACACAAGAGAACATGATATTCAAAAACAGGAAAGTTCTGTCCAAGCAATGTGAGTCAGCTTCACAGGCTATTAAATATGGGCCATAGAGAGCTTTAAATGCTGTAGCAAATGCTTGTATTGTATCTGAGTCATTGAACAGGCATGTATGTTAACAGTGGGAAAATGTGGAATATGATTGTATATGTGGCATATAAACGGTGGAAGATCTGAGCCTGGTTGTACAAACAGTGCAGACCTAGAGGACACATCTTTAAGGTATGTATTAGAGGAAGATTGTTACAGATGCTCAGGAAGCCAAAGGGCAGTGGAGACTAATTAAAGTGATCACAAGCTAGCCTTATGATTGCTAGCGTGTGTTTTTAGTAATATAAATATGCAACCAAAGAGATGTAATTTCCATAAACCACAAAAAAAAGTCATCAGTTCTAATCTAATATGTATTCTTGACATATCCACCATGGGAGAATTTCCTATGATCTGCAGCTCTACAACTCCAAGAACCTATTGGCTTAAGCCATGGGTGTAGGAACTTGGGGGGGGGACGAGGGGGACAAATCCCCCCCAGATGTTTCATTGTGTATTTATGTGTAGAGAAGCAGTCGGGTGGTATTTTTATATTATATGTAGTATCTCCCCCAGGCTCCTACACGCAACGCTGTAACGCACATTAGTTTCTCTTCCAACAGGTGTAATCTTAACTATTACAGGGCTAGATTTCCAATAAAGCAGAGTAGGCATGTGTCTAGGGGCATCTGCCTGTATGGGACACCATGTGCTTCTGCTGCTTACACTGCACTCCATTCAGGAAGTAATGAGTGCCTTGGGGGGTGCTAAGAGCAAAACATGCCTCTGATTGACTGCATTGTGCTGTCTGTCTACATACTTTCTCTACATAGAATGCTGAAGTTAATAATATAAATTACAGACAACAAATTATATTTCCTGTTTTCTGTCCGCCAGCAGCTGTTTTCTTTAATTTCTTGTTACTGTAAAGCTTATCAGCTGCCACTACCCAAACCCTAAACCCAAACCCATAACACTAACCCTAAACTCTAACCCCTAACCCCTAAATCTAACCCCTAAATCCAACCCTAACCATAGTCTCCAACCCCTAAATCTAACCCTAACCCCTAAATCTAACCCTAGGAAATTGAATAAAATCTCCTCTGCGCCACCTAGTGGCCACTGGCTGCCCCTGCTGGCGGGCAGAAAACAGGAAATCCACTGTTTCATTACCACTCAGGTCAATCACCCTTCTGCGAAAAGCCAGAGATTTTAGATTTCCATGTGAGCAAGTGGAATTCTGAGACTGCAGGAGCAGATAAGAGCAGGATATTTAAAGAATACCTACTGACTATTAAAGTCATATTTAGGTTTCATGGATTATGAATACATTTGATAGAGGAGAATCAGTAGTATATGAAAACTTTTTTTGCATGAAAAAGATCCCAAAATAAACATTATTATACTTACTTTTAATTTTAAAAACAAATACAATGTAAAAAACAGTTCTTAATGCACTTTAACATGAAACACACTTCTTGTTGAGATGACAGTGTCCCTTTAAGACCCTGCTTATGCTTTTAAATGTCTTGGAACATGGGTTAATTTCTAATTTGTAAATTAATTATGACTGTTTCCTATACTATTGGCAAATAGCTGCCATTGGAATCTCACTTTCAGATAATGGGAAAAAAACAAGATAAAGTGTATATATGTACTGCATGTATAAACTGAAAATGTATCCTATATTAAGAATTGATTATGTAATTAACTGCTAATCAAGTTAATTTAAAATACATAGAATACACATTTCAAGGTTGAAGCAATAATTTTGGTTCTATTAATCACAATAATTGAGGAAAATGACATGAGCAAAGGAATAAAGGGAAATAACAGAGGTTCAAAATATTGTGTAATTTAACATTATAGATAATCACTAAGGGCCTCTTTCAATTGCGATTTGGCCAATTGAATAGCGCTCTAAATTAGCACATAGCATATTTTTTTTACAGAAGTTTTTAGTCAGTGAACTTCTATCCAAAAGCAAGGTCTTAACTAACTAAAAACTTCTGTAAAAAAAACATGCTCTGTGCTTATTTAGAGCCCTATTCGATTGGCCAAATTGCAATTGAATAAGGCCCTAAGTAATTTTCATACATTAAACTTAATGTTTTAAGTTTACCACCAAGCAGTCTTTTTGATGCACAGACCAAATAAAGACAGGGCACCTTTCCTGTTGGCTGGCCACACGCAGTGTCCGACATTTCAGTGACTTTCCTAGGGTTAGGGGTTAGGGTTGTAGCAGAGGATAAGCTTTACGCCAACAAGAAATTCTCTGAAATGTCGGCCTCGCCAACTGCCACTGCGTGCGGCCAGTCAACAGTAAAGATCCAAGACTGGTATCGCTTTCTAATGGGTTATTATTGCTAGTTACACGTTGTGACGTGTTTTATTGTTTTCCATGTAAAGACCTCAGGGAGTCTTAGAGGCTTCCCATGTGACCCTCTAAAATCAAAACTTGCAATGAGATGGGCATCCAGTAAATAGGAGTGGTGTTTAAAATATTAAATGATGATCACAGCCATTGGATGTCCAAATCAAGGTCATGGCAAGCATATGATATTCTGGATAAATAAACAACTAAGACCTAAACAAATATTCAATAAATATTAAAAAATGTTGCAAAATGTATATGAATTAGTCAGGCAAATGGCAAACAATGTGTTTTATTTTATTTTTTTATTATATTTTTGTGCTCTCTTTTTAGTTGATTTGAGCATGTCTTTGACAGCTTAAATGTTATGTTTCAGTTGGGGTATGTTAGACAAAACTCTGGCTTTTGGGGGGCTTTGGTATAGCTTTGAATTAGTATTAGAAATAGGTGTGTGATCCATTCCTATGAGTCAAATGCAAACAGTGTCTGATGGCTGTGGATCACTTGCTAATGGACCTCTGTTGTTCTAAATCCATAAACTGCTCATTTAAGAAGCTAGGAGTTGCTGCACGGTGGATTTGTCACTAGGCAAACAAGGCAGCTGCCAAGGGTCACCTCCCTATATAAAAATGTATGTAAATTTCAGTTTGTATGCTTCAACATATAGCCCCTGCTTTCTCTTGCCAGGCAGTCAGAGTATGTTCTTTGTTTAGGGCTGGGTATGAAGTGGCAGGCTTGCAATGTGCTGCACTATAATAAAATAAACAGAGCGTGGGAGTGTATGGGCAAGTTCACTGTGTCTGTTTCACTTGCTCCTCATTGCACTTGTTGTTCAGTCGTATCCAACTCTCTGTGACCCTATGGACTGCAGCACGTCAGGCACATCTTGTGTCTGGTTGTGCTAATACATATGGTTTTCATGGCAAAGATACTGGGGGGTCACCAGTTCCTTCTCCAGCGGACCATGATTAATCTGACCTCTATGCTATGATCTGCCCATCTTGGGTATAGCTCGCAGCTTGATTAAAGTACACAAGCCCCATTCACCATGACAAGGTAGTGATCCAGAAGGCGACCATCAGATATAGGAGGTATCAGTTCATTATGCTAGCGCTGCCTGCTTACCACCAAGCTATCCTCCTTCAGGTCCTGAAAGCACCATAATCAGCTCTTGCTCCTCTTATTTATAGGTCCCCAGAATAGCTAACTAGGATTTCCCTTTCTCATATATAATTAATAATTAAAGCTATTGAGTCTTGCCTTTGCCTGTACAATACATTTTCCTTCATATTGCATGTTCAATAAACAAGTCAGGCATTTCATTATATGTTATAATGTTTTAAGGAGTCCACGTCTGGTTCCCCCTATCATCCTTAGGGTGCCTTAGAAAGATATCAGCTACACCTCACTGATGAGGCCCAATGAAGGCCGCAACGGACGTCTGGGGTTTGCTGTTTCTCCGGTTTAGGGTAAAATTACCTAGTATTTTGTGGCTGGATTGCCCTAGTGAGTGGGACCAGACTGATATACTACAGAATATTTCTCCCAGTGAATGACACAAGTGAGCTAAAAGAGGTTGCTCTCAGAGTGGGTTATGATGTCCATAGAACTAACCTATTAAGGTCACCTCTATTTTGGTATTTTTTTTTTATATAGGTGCTGCAAATTTTGCACAGAGATGCACATGTGTTTGTGCCCCCAGAGGATGCTAATGAGTGTGTGCCTAGTGGTGCCACATATGTAAATCTGGCCCTGAGTGCCTGTGTAGCTGGAGGTGGCATGAATAAAACAGAGGTAAGTAGTTTTTGACAAAGATTATGGGAGTCACCTAAGTTCTTCTTCAATTTTTTGTGCTAATGTAAATGGCCAAACAAATGGCTGAAAAGGGATATGTTCATACAATCTGCTGAATTTTAAGAGGAAAATGTATTAATTGGAATAAAAGTTTATTTAAAAGTTGCTGATTAACAGCTACAAGGAGAGCTGCTCCGTCACGTCTTCATCATACTGCGAGCAAGTGTGTAAAGTGAGTAATAAACATGCGCATGGATTTTAATAGGTAAGTCAGGTTCCCTTTTTCTGACTGTGATTAACTAGAAAAATGAATCCTTTGTTATGTAAACAGTGGCAGAGCTAGTGAATGGAGGGCCCCGGTGCAAAAGTCCCCCTTGCAATTTCTCTATCCAACCCTTGGGGTCAATAAAAAATAAATAAGTGCAGATTACCCCTGTGGTATTCAGATCAACCTTCTATAAAGTATTTAAGTATTGTAACCTTAAAAAAATCATTCCCTGCTCCTGCCAGCATTATTGCTTTTGTCCGAGGCTGACAATGAAGTCCCTTTGCTCATGGGATAAATATTTTGCAGACTTCAGATCATCCATTTATCTTGAAAAAACTGTATAATTTATATAAGCTCTCTCTTTTAAATATGATTCACAATGTGAATCATTAATTGGACTAAATGTAGATCAACTCGTTTAGACTGTAAGCTCTTACAACAGCAGGGCCCCTATATCTTCTGTATCATTGTATAAAGTTTTGTCCTGTTTCAGTTATATATTCATTATATTTCCCGTACTTAGAACTATGGAATATGTTGGCGCTTTATAATTAAAGGATAATAACAATAATAAAACTCAGTAGGGAGTCTTCAGAAGCATTGAGGGAATTAGTATGCATTAGTCTCGTCCTCTCACGCCCCTTGACAACTCCCGGCTGAGTATGTGTATAGAAGTACATAGCATTAATTGCCAGTGTTACTTGATGAAACCATTATATCATTGAACAGTTGTTCTCAAAAGTTTGTTCTAAGAGAGATGCTGGTCCCTGAGACTTCACCTGCCAGTACTCAGGAGCAAGGAGGAAAAAGGACAGTATAGCACTTTAAACATGCCACTAGTCATAAATATAGATCATTGATAAAAGGCATATCGAAGTGTCCTGGAATATGAATGCATCTGACAGAGGAGAATCAGTAGTTTATGCAAAAAAAATGTTGGCATGAAAAATACCAAAATAATCATTTACAAACTCACCCTGATGTTTACTAAATCTTTTCGGTTTGCAAACTGCAGCTTTTGTTAGTTTATACCCCTGAAAATCCCTGCTAATATTAGCATAAAATTCATAATTCGTTTTGGCCATTAAGGAGAAAGCATGTATCATATTCTGAGGTTCCTGTGTTGCAAAGCAGCCTGGGATATGTAGGCTGTCTCTCTGTATCGATGTGGTCCAATTCAGTTGTGAGCTCAGACCCCACCCAAACTCCATACTTGGCTGCTCTCCTCAGTGTACTTGGTTATGCAATTTCCCTGTGGGTGTGCAAAGCTGGATATAACTTTGTAAGTACACTGAACTTATCTATATAAGAAATATTTTTCTGATAATCACTGCCTGTTTCTTACCCAGGAAACATATATATACCTTTAACTTCTCTGCAGTTAAAATGTATTCTATTCAAATTGGTGCAATGAGTACATAGAGTGTCACGTGTAGTATCACGCTGTTAAAAATATTCTTGATCTCAACACTAGTAACAATGAGTATTAGAAGGTAACCTGCTGGTCCCCAGGCCTAAAGGTTGAAAATGACTGTCCTTGAACTGCATCCTTTACTAAATCATAAAAGGATGGCATATGACTATAATCCCATAATGATTGAAGGCACACTTAATTAATCACAGCAAAGATCTACTAAAAGCATGTTGAAATACTGTTTGAATAATTCTCAGTGCATTTTTCACTGAGAAATAAATAAAATAAAATGTGTGACTACCCACTGTGAGACCCGCAGTTACAGCTTTGTGTAGTGAGCAAAACAAATAAAAAGTTAACCCTTAACAAATCTATCTGTGCAGAGCATGGAATGCTGGAATCACCTAAACAGGACAGTCATGGGTTAACTGGCTCATGCAGTTCTGAGTCTAGGGAAAAGTGCTATCAATCACTGTCCTTATTATTTGTTATCTGTTATTAATCATGCAACAGTCAGTAGGCAGGATAGACTTTGTAGGTAAATGGACTTAAAACGTTAGATGTTTTAGCTGTTATTAGTGTAATTAAAATAAAATAGATAATTTTAACATACGATCTTGTGTTCTTTCACACCACGAAGAGCACTTAGTGAGGTAAATGGCCCTTTAAAATTAGCAGAATTACATCCACCAATTGTAAAGATGGCTACAGAAGAAGACACCACTTGACAAATGAGCGGTGAGGTAATGTCGGTGGAAACATGCCATGTATGAGTATATTTTAATACATATCTTACATTCATCCCACGTTCTATGGATTTGATACTTAACGACAAGATTAGCATTCTCTGCACTTCTAATACTAATAAATATTAAGGCTATGTCAGCATTACAATGCTTCTTTTGTATTGTTATCCACTTAGATGTTCTCTGCAACCTTTAATATACATTTTACTTGGCCTTGATGACACTTTTTTTAATATAATTTTCACTTTTTAAGATTAGATTGCAGGTCATATAAGGTCATATAAGGTCAGCAGGACTGATAAACATTTTACAAAGAAAGGTTCTAATAACATATAAGTGGACAATGCAGTTTTTGATTGTTTTACCAAGTGCAACAATTACATTAAAGTATAGAGATGTAGAGTACAATCTAATGATCTTGCTTAGGTATAAATGCTGTCTCCATAAGCAAAAAGTGTAACGAAATTTATGGTTACTGCAGGCTCAAACAGATCTGTAGAAACAACGCAAAGTACTGTTTCTCTTCTAATAATGCAAGTTACTAGCACATTTAGACATTCATTTTTGGAAAGTAGCAATTTGTATTTTTTCTTACGTTATTTTTTATAATTTTCAGCTAATTTACGCATAAATGTAGTTTAAAATCTACCCAGATAAAGTCTGCATAATAGAGTAAATGGGTGTATAAGTTGGGTACACAAATTATGATCACATTACCTTAAATGTTTTTAACAGAAGTTGCCAAGCTACTAGTGGTGCAATGCACCAGGACCCTCCACTGGGGGGCCCAGTGCTGTGTAATTTTCTTTGCATTTTTTTCTGTAGTGTAGGGCCCACCTTTGCCCTTCCCAGCCCAACCTGCCACAGCCTCCTTGGCCGCACACCTCCTGGCTAGAACTGGTCCATTTCTACTGAAGCTTCAAGAGGTGGAAGTGTGGAGCAGTTCATCATGCTGGGGATGTGTATCAGGGCAGAGGTAAGATAGCAAGGGCTAGATGACTGCAAAGTACAGAGGGATGGATTCTGTTAGGAGGGAGCAAAGGAGATAGGGATGGGTGATATATGAGGTGGGTGTTAAGAAGGGTTCTGAGAGATGTGGTGCAGGCAGAGGAGCTTTGAACAGGCAGGAGGTAAAGGAAGGCAAGAAGATCAACAATGGAAATGGGTCTTGGAGTGCCACTATGGGAAAGAGTCTTGGGGAAGGGTCCTGTTAGGGAAGGGATCTTAGGGAGGGGTACAGAGTGTTGGTACCATGGTAGGCAGTAGGGGGGAAAACAACCCTGCTACAGGAAAGGGGGTCCCAAAATGTATTTTTTTGCATCAGGGCCTCCATTCTCTAGCTCCGCTACTGTTCCCAATCCATGGGACACCAGATGGTTCAATGTACAACAGGGATTGCAAAAAATTGATACTAAATTTAGAAAAATCTTTAATGTTATATAGAAGTGCACAGATACTAGACTGCAATGTCTGTGCAAAGGCTGGGTTCCATTAGTGCTCAGTGCAAAATCACAGGCAGAAAAATAATTTGGCGGTCCACAGGAGCCTTCAGTAGTAATCAAGTGGTCCACCAAGACCCAATTTTGGGTAGTCCACTGGAGAAAAGGTTTGGGTACTACAGGTCTACAAAATAAGGTAACCCCGCCTTTTTAAAATGGAAATGTGCATAGCAATGTTCAAATAAAATGTGGCTAATAAAACATTGCAAAACTCTACTGGGTTCAACCATCACACTTCAGATATGTAATGTGTGGTCTATTAGTGGCACAGTCATTAAAACTAATTTGTACTTTCACAGGGTTATACTAAAAATTGTTTTGTGTCTGGCACTGAGGATTGCAGTTAGTCTAAAGGTGATGTGCATTTTCTTAACAAAGCTCCCTTTGTCTCAAGCTTCCAATATCTGAATTGGTTACATTTCAATATTTTACTGCTATATCACTGGACTATGATTCGGCAGTGTTGCTTGCTCATGGGCAAGTTAAATGTCTGCACCATCATGGTCCTCTGTGCAGTCATGCAGGAGGTATCAATTCATTATACTAGCTCTGCCCCTCACTTTCTGCCTACCACCAAGCTCTCCTCCTCCCTCTGGTCCCGACAGCACCATAATCAGCCCACTTACTGGCCTTCCCTCAAAAACAAGGCATGCTCCTGCAACTCTTTTTATATAGATCCCCAGAATGGCTACCTAGAATGCCAAATTCTCAGATCTGGTTATTAAATAAAGCCCATGGAGACTAGTCCTTGTCTGCGAGTAATTAAGATTATATTGCGAGTTGAATAGGCAAGTCTGTTTATGTTATGATGATATATTTGTTTATTTTATAGAGCATCACATATCCATTTGGTAGTTTAGTTAGGTATTCCTAGCATATATTGAACCAGCAAGGCTTCTCTCTAATACTTTTATTTTTAACTTCTTTTTAATCACTAATGAGCAAGCCGGGTTAGGCAACTCATAATAAAGATTCTGTATGAACTTTTAATATTTAATAATTACACCTATGATATATTTGTGCATGTATCTATATGAATGCCTACATTCTCCTTTTCCAGCCCACTGGGAGATAGTACTTTCTTTATATATGTTATTTACAAATGTACCTATACTATAGTTGGTTTGTAGAAAAATATTATTTTAAGGAATTTATAAAACTGTAAAACATTATGAAGTTGGGTGTAGAAAATGTGATTTAACAATGTATGTGACAAGGAAAAGTTATATATATATATATATATATATATATATATACATACATATACACACATTTGTCTACATTTATTTCATACTTGCATAAATCTCACATATTTATTTCTGCCCCATAATAATAAGCAATATATAAGAATTGGTGTAGCACCTACAGTTGTTGGTGGAGCGTCATGGTGGTAGGAAAAAAAAAAAAAAAGAGCATGCGATCATGCACCCATTGTCCCTATGGGTGCCAGAAATGAAATCTGGCCATGATGTGCAAAACCAAAGACAACTTACCTATTCGTCATATCATCCTATGTGCACCAATTATTTCTCACACACCCAATAATATACTTTAAAAAAAGTGGTTAATAAACTTGCCTTCAAAACCACTGACCAAGGCCAGGCTTTTTGGAGTACACGTCTCAATCAGAATAACTAAACTAGCAAAACTGTTTCCCTTTGAGACGATTGGCTAAGTTTCACTTGTGTTTTTTCTGTTTGCCTTCCTCTGGATTCATCAATAATAAAAAAATAATTGATTAATAATTAACAACTAATTAATAACTAATCCGCATATTGCAGATATTACTATGTTACATCCACAATTACAGACCCAGTTCTGTCAGGGGTCTCTGAGCAAAGGTTTGACAACCAGTAATGTAAATACAGGAGGTTCCCGGGTTACAGACACCTGTACTTAAGAAAGGGCTCTCAAAGCTTTCTGTAGGAGTTTGTTTTTATTTTCCGTTTGAATTAAAAAAAAAATATAGCACAATAGTATCTAACTTATTATTACAGTAAAGGGTATTATTATTAGTACCGCATGAGCTATAATAGAATTATTCATCAGGGATCTGAGTTTATACAAATCTGAACTAAATATGTTCTTAGGACGGTATTTTGCCCTAACCCAGGGTCCTCCTGTGATGATGTAGGTTCCAGTAACAAAGTCCTCAACTCCTGTATCAAAAGGTTTAAATATGTCCGATTTAGGATTCACGTCCTCAGGAGAATATTTTCTCACGTCTTGTTTGCTAAACATTAAATATATGGATAATGAATCGAGAAGTGAACAAACTGCATTTTTTGGCCAATGCAAGATAAACATCTTTTGTTGATCTTTAAGATCAAGTTAACCCCACAGTTTCTCATATTTTATCTGTATTTTGTACATCAGCTTACATTTTAAAAAATCGCTACGGTTTTCTATGATTATGCAAAATATTCTACATTTAAAACTTGCCCTATTTGAAAAAAATAAATAAAAAGCAACTCAAATGTATCTTACTTCTAAGAAATCACACTGCTCCCTTCTAGGGGCTCTTCATCTTGCCCTCCTGCTCCACGCCCCCATCCTTATAGGCATTAAAGTTCCTTTTAATGCATATACAAACTACTCAGAGCTGTGCTTAAATTCAAGAATTATGGCTCATTACAATTTAACACTTTGGCAAGTCTTTAGGGGTTTTTCCCCTTGTTTAAAGTTTGACTAAGTAATCAGGAACTTGGCATTAAACACAGAAAATAATGTTATTTGTAAAAGGCCGACACAAAACACAATGTTAATAAAAAAATGTATTTACTTAGAAGCAATCAGAATGTCAACAAAACAGCTGCAATTTTGTTTCCCCAATTACAGAGTGGTATTCAGTTAAACAGAACAAGTATGATGCGAAGACAACTGAAGGGTGAGAAAAAAAAAATAAAAAAAAAGAACTACATCCCCATTTAAACAAATTTGTGCTGTGCACCAACATGAACCTGCTTTAAATTCCATGCCAATTTACAACCCCCTTACTGTACGAGGCAAAATTAGTGGCATGTGAAAAACCACCAAGACAGGGCTATCTAAAAGGACACATTTGGTAGTGTGTTAACTATACAAAACAAAAAATAAGACACTGTACAGTTTAAAAACCAATCTTACACAGCCTTATATTTCTTTTTTCTTTAAAAGAAGTGAGTTGTGTACAGGGGGGTTTAAATGCTATACAGACAAGAAATGCTCCAAAAAAGATGCTTATTCATCATCATCTTCTTCATCTTCCTCTTCTTCGTCGTCCTCATCTTCTTCATCCTCGTCATCTTCATCATCATCATCCTCCTTCTTCTTGCTCTTTTCAGGCTTGGGAGGAGCCTTCTTTGCTGGCTCGGGCTTGCCCTTGGCCCGGTATGCTTTAATATCCTTCACATCAAAAACAAACATGTATAAAAACATAACACACTACATACAAAATATATGACAGCAAATACTTTGATACATCTAACCTTAAATATCATAGTGTATAAAAAAAAAGTAGATACTAGCAGTGTTCAGACTACATTTAATGAGATAAAACTATTATTTAAAAAGACAGTATTTTGTACAGTAGTTATGCACAGAGTAGTAGTGGATTAATTAATTAATGAATAACCAATATCTTTTAAAAAGGCTTCATGCCAATACCAAATTCTTAATAAATGCCAAAACTGAAAGGGGACAAATGCTTCAGTGGGTAGACAGTGCCACCTTCTGCACAGAACTAATGAATTCAACGTGTAAACCAACCTTCAAGGCTATAAGTGAAGATGCAAGGAAGGGATTATAAGACTATTTTCTCCTAAACTAACATTCTGACCTTAAAAACAAAAATACATTTGGTGACTGGGATCAGAGGACCCTTTAAGTGCTTGATTTCATATGTGTTTGAACATTGCTACAATGTAACTTACAGTCACTTTTTGAACTGCTATGTAGTTGAGGTTCCTGTATCTAAAAGTATATCAACAGGCTATGATTTGAGAATATCCCTACACAAAAAAAGATGTTTAATCTGGGACTTAATTTCCGTTGTGTGAACCATACACCAGAATTTCATTTATCAATTGCTTTTTGGAGTGCCTGAAGACTTGGGCTGGGAACTAGGGAAGACCGCATACCCTTATATGAATAGGTAATGTATACTGTGCTGAGACAACTACAATTGGAACCCTTTAAGAAGAGTTCTAATGATCCAGAAGGTGTAATTTACAAGATATTCCAATAGTCTATCCACTATCCATAGACACACAAACAATACTGTCCCTTGCAAACAAGTTAAAATTTACCTTTTCGTATTTCTCCTTCAGCTTGGCGGCTTTCCTTTCATAAGGCAGCTTGTCATCTGAAGCCGTGTTATTCCACATTTCTCCCAATTTCTTTGCAACATCTCCAATGGTCAAACCTGGGAATTCCCCTTTAATCTTGGGACGGAAATCCGAACAGAACAAGAAGAAAGCAGAGCTGAAAAAAAAAAAAGATTAAATATTGAACTAATCACTGTATTTTTTCCTTGAGAGGAAGAATATAAAGGAAATACTAAAAAAAGTTAAATGTATTTTGTTTGTTTTTTAATACAGAAAGGTTTGTATAATTTATATATAATATATATATAATATATATATATATATATATATTATATTAAAAATGCTATCTAAAGTCACTTACACGGGTCTCAGAATATTTTTGCTGTATCAAAGATAAACTTATATACTTACGGTGGTCTTTTTGGTGCATTTGGATCCTTAAACTTCTTTTTTGTTTCTCCTTTGGGTGGGATGTAAGTTTTCATTTCTCTTTCATAACGAACTTTGTCAGCTTTCGCCATGTCTTCAAACTTCCCCTTCTCCTTAGCAGACATAGTCTGCAAGAATAAATCAAATAATTAGACTTCAATGAGGTAACAAAACTTCATATAATGCAGAGCATCAAATACAAATTACATAGTAAACTAATCTCAGGAAATAGAGACAAAAATGTAAGAAGAACTACTGAATTCATCTTCCAGTGATACCAGACTGATATACTACAAGATATTTCTTCCTGTGAAGGGAACAAGTGAGCTTAAAATGGGCTGCCCTCTGAGCTGGTTAATATAGCCACAGAACAAACGTACTTAAGATAGCTTGTTCTCTCATTGAGCATCTCTGACTTTTATAAGTTTGTTCGTATATTTTAGACAGATATTTGCACAGTGAACATATAGTAACTAAGTATGTTAGTAAAATCCCTGCTTGAATGCAAGAACCAGAAACACTATAAAAAGTTGCAAATTATCTGAGACTTCAAAAGATGTATTTGATAGTAACCTACTGCATGTAGTTGGGGGTATGGGTATGTTGATATCTAAATGCTGGAAAGGTTAACAATCAATATCAGTACTTCACATTTCATGTCTTCCTTACCTTCCACCTCTCTGAACACTTCTTGGAGAACTCTGAGAAATTTACAGATGCATCAGGGTGTTTTTTCTTGTGCTCTTCTCTGCAGGTTTGCACAAAATAGGCATATGAGGACATCTTTCCTCGTGGCTTCTTGGGATCACCTTTACCCATCTTGAATTAATTTCTGTAAAGGAATAGTTGAAAATTATCCATTAAGTGATTTATGTAAAATTACCACTGAATTCAATGTATTAAAAAACATTTAAAAAAATGTCAAATAAACGGTCTGGCAGATATCACCATGTTTTCTAACATACATCTTATACTGCGTTCAAACATCCTAGACTAAATGGGATTGATGGATTAGTTGTGCTATTAATGCTACTAATAAAAAAATAGAGTGAGGTTTTCAAAACATGTAACATAGGAGGAAAAATATTCATGAGAAATTAGATACTTTTCCTATTTATCCAGGACATAATAAAAAATAAAAATACCAATTTATTTCTGGAGAAATATTTATAGTGGTATTAAACGTGTGCTCAGGCCCAGTGAAATACAAATGTGTGCGTCTGCGAGTATCGAGAAACCTTTTTTTATAGGATGAATAAATAATAATAATAATATATATATATATATATATATATATATATATATATATATATATATAAATTAGCTGTCAAAAAGATTTGACCTCTCTTTATCAAGTCTAAAGCAATACACTTCAGACTTAATAATGAGGAAAGCTCATCGCTATAGATAAAATGCTCATCCAATAAAAAAATGTATCACTGCGATTATATCTATCACTATATATATATATATATATATATATATATATATATATATATATATATATATATAGAGAGAGAGAGAGAGAGTATATGTATCACTGTGATTATATATATATACATATAATATGTATCAATGCTATATATATATATATATATATATATATATATATATATATATATACATATATATATATATATATATATATATACATATACACACACACACCAGGAGGCTGGTATCCTAGATGCTACAGTTTAACTTATGGATCCTAAATTATTATTTTAAATATGATTTAATTTACTGCCTCTTGAAGCCTAATAGAAAATCTGGTTGGGTACTTCCTTTCATAAGTTTTTCTATGCCATATAAATCAAAATGTAAATGACATGAAATAGCCTTTTTTTTATTGCATAAGGCACAGACTGATTTAAATAGTTGATTTCCACTAAAGTATAACATCCAGAAATAGGAAACTGCATCTCTGCCATGTGAGTAAAGTTAGATGTATGAAGTCTCCAGGTAAAATAATGTTCAGTTGAATGAAAGTATTTAATGGTGAATGTGTGTAAAGTGATAGTAAGTGCAGGGTTTAGCAGTAGATGCCTCTGGTATATCTCATGTGATAGAAGTCTGACATGTAAAAGTGAAGGCATTGCACTGCGCAGGATTTCGGACTAATTATTTTATTAGAAACCTTTCTAGAAGTGTGCATTTGGGTAGCCCTGTCAGATACTTTGTCAGGCAATGGCGCAGCTCCTGTCAGAGGAGGGAGGGGGAGAAAAGGTCAACAATGACAATTTTTCTCCTTCCATCTTGTGAGAAGAGCTTCCTGATGAAAGAAAGTCCCCTTGAAATGCTTCCAGCCGCCGCCCTGTGCGGATTGTGGGCGGCTTTGAGCCACAGGAGCTCGGCTTCTCAGGCTACTGGACTGGCTGGCTCTGGATACAGCCCAGGCTCCTCTATAATACGTCTCTCTCTCCCCTTCATAGACATTACAACATTGCAGGGCTTATGCGAGAGGCGCGTGCCTGCGCGCGCCCGCCTCAGCTCATGGAATGGCGGTGGGTGCGCGTGCACGCCCGTGCTGAGTCGCCCTTTCTTTTTACCCATTGTGTGTGAGGGCAGCTCTCCGTGCGCGCGCTTCTCTGTGTCCGCGCGCTGCTCTCATTACAAGCCACCATGTTAGGGAGAGGAAGAAGGAGTCGCCATCTCGGCTCTATACACTCGCTCTGGTGTGTAAACAGGAGGAAGAATATCTGTGCTGGTTTATTTCGGCTGCTGTGCTGGTTTACTTCGGGTTTAGCTGACAGTGGGCGAGCCTGAGCCCAGCTACCCCTAATGGCACTGTTTTCACAACAGACTCCCATAGTCAGCCATGTTATAGCAATAGCAGTTTCCTGAGGTGATATACGCTTCCTCCACCAACACGCCCTGTACCTCAGCGAACCCCCTGCTGAGGGGCTGCAGTAGCCGGGTCCGCAGCCTGCTGTCAGTGCCCTCTCCCAGGCTTTCCTCGGGACTAGCCGCGGTTATATACTGGAGCTATGGCTTCATTACATTACAGTCTAACACAAGCTACATACACCACCCGATATATAGTACCCCGGTACCCATAACACATCAGGAAATTACAAATAATGAATTAAAAGTTTAAAAACACCTTTATTACATAAAATTAAGAAATACAATACATTAAAAACTATTATTATATTACTGTTCTACACTGTATACTAAGTGGTGACATTTATTTATGGAAATAATGTGTTATGTGGTAATTTATAGTGCCTCAGCCTGGTTTAAATCATCAGCAGCTCTGCTTATTTGCTATTTAAAAAAAGATTATCATAAGGTGACTTATTCATGTCCCCGGGTATAATACATACCTACTTGTTCTCTGTATATACATTCAGTGTCACTCAGTACTCACCCAATGCTGTGTCTATGGAGCTCAATGTACTGCAATGGCTGTGAGAGCAGGGTCGATACGCAGCCTCTTCACTCTCCCAATCTGTAACATTACTCTCAGCCCAACCTGCCGCCCATTGGCTACCGCCAACTCTTCCTTCCTGCTGATTGGTCGCCTGGCCTCCATTGTCCTGACCAGTGGCCGACGATGATTGGTCAGGATTTGACAAACGTCACCGGATTGGAAAACAGCGCGCAAATACAAAAAGTCATCCAGTGCAGTGAGAGCTCAGGCTGGATGCAGCTGTAAGGCACAGTTATAGTGTTTGCAATACAAGCTTGCCATAGTCCACACAAACCAACGAAGGAAACCAGGGAGCCGGGACTTCTCTACATCCTTGGACCTTAGCGTGTATTTCTATGGACTGCAACATATCAAACAGCATCTCTGGACACGGTAACCCCCTCCACACCCTGCAGCCTTTTGGAGAGCCCATGAAATAAAATCTTGTATAGGATCTATATACAATACGGCGAATCTTGTCGTGCACGCGCTTCACTATCAGCCAATGCAGTAATATTGTAACCTCTATCTATAGACCGGCATATTTACATAAAATAGTATATTATGTCATGTTTATCATCCACTATAAAATATTCATCAATTGTTCCATGTCTTGGCAAGTAGGTGGGCTCCATTGATTTTATTCTTGTATTGATCTTGACCATTTGTAGTTTATAGCATTTATTTATAATAACAATGTCATTTTTAATAAATATATTGAAAATTAACTTGTGCATGGTGTTATATTTTTAAAGGCAGTATTTAAATGACTGGGGGTTTAACCTATACTTGTATGTGAGCTGGTATACACTATCCACGTGTCTGATACATTGTCTCCGTGTAATGGTTTAGGAAACAGATTATAAGTTAATTATTTTGTGCTTTCATATGATATATTTGAGCCTGATGTGATATGATAGTGGGGTGTATTGACTTGTATAAGGAAAGGAAGTGCTGCTGTTGATCTCAGTGTGCTTATTAGTACTGACCTGTGTTGTATCTATAACCAGCACAAACAATGCAACATGCTAAGGCCATGTATGTTGTGTGTGTGTGTGGTGCTCACTTGTGGGTATCGTAGCTTCTAGGATGTGTCCCACAGGTACACATGATCCACATATACTATCATTGTAAACTTGTAACCACTTTGCCTATTGCTGGATCACTACTGTGTGGTGGTGAAGGGGCTTGTGTACCTCTGTGAGCTATGTAGGTTCACCCAAGATGGATAGGCCATAGCAGAAAGGTCAGACAAATTGTTGTTCACTGTAGAAAGAACTGCTGGACCTCTCCTATTATATGTGCACATATCTGGAAATGCGACGACGTCGACTCTAGGGTTGCAAGCACAGCACGCCGTTTAAGTGGCTAGAGGTTATGGTTACAGGGTTAGGAAGTGGGGGTTAGGGGCTTGGGGTGTATTACCTATTTTTGACAGCTACGTGGGGACATGAGCGTTGTCTCATGCCTAGAGTTGTCGTCGGCGCACATGCAGAAATGCGCAAATAAAACAGGATAGCTATTCCAGTATCTTTACCAAGATAACCATATGGATAAGTGTGGACAGATGTGCATTTGAGTGACCATATGGACACCGCACAACAAGAGTCGGACAGGACTGAACAACAAAACCACTTTCCACAATGCTCTATAAAGATTTGCTATGGTGATTTTGTGAAGGTAAAAATGCCGACCCTAAACCATATATAGGGAAGTGTCCAACCATCCCGAGAGCCGATGGGGCACAGAACTTAATTAGGAGAGTGATCAGGATTTAATTACAAAGTGGCTAAAGAAATACACTGCCTTTGAAGTGGGTCATCCTATTAAATTAATCTAATATGTGTTTCAACTAACTTGCCTGAGCAGATGGCACGTTTCTCAATACAAAACAGATATAAATTATCAGTGAGTAAAAATAGGTTGATCCAATAGGTTCTTATTTTTAATAACTGGTGATTGGTGAATATTGATATTAATTGGAAGTATCCAGATATATTTTGCATGCAGTTATTCAAAGTGGTTTATACAGAGCATTTGTCATTAAACACTCACTTACGCAAATTACAATATCAAACATTTTAATTGGGCATAGTTTGTATTCTCTAATACCGTGGTTCTTACATTTTTATTTTGTTCTATGACCACTTTAATATGCTAATAGACTTTGTGGACCATTTTATTTCCATCGCCCTTTCTAATATTTTTTTGCTATATTAAAGTTTAGTAAGTACTTTTATAAATAATATATAGGTAATGCCTGTACTACTTTGTTTAAGCATTTTTATTTAATTTTGTTTTATACATTAGGATAATTTTTCTGTAGAATAACAAAATTACGCTGAATGAAGAATGATGGTCCCTGGATCACACTTTGAGAACCTATGCCTAGAATGGTGGTTCCCAAGGTCTAGGCAAATTATTATTTATTTTTTTCTGAATTTATTTTTTTAAGCATTTAATTTTTTTAAATTTGCCTGCTGACTACCACTGCAATTCAATATACTATAAAATAGCATTTTATTATCCTGTAAGCAAAAAAATATAACATTCAGCTACTGTATTAGCCTCCGTCAAGTCTGTAAATGGGTAAAAAAGACCCACAGGTCGCAACGGGCTTACTTACAAATCGTAGCACTAATTAAGCAAATCGAAAAGCCATCCTGTACTTTTTTATTAAAAGTGATGTTTGGTCTTAGAATTAATAGCTCAACATTCCCCTACTCTCAAATCTGCAAATAAAGACATTTAATTTCATGTTCTATCTATCATGCAAGCCCGCACAGGTTTGAATAACGAGCCACAGGCTTGGTCATTGAAGCCCGTGGGACTTTAAAACTAGAATCAAAGATTACAATTTGGTGATGTGCAAGCTTGAGAATGTTTTGCTATTAATCCTCATGCCCCCCCATTGTGTTCCCCATAATTTGCAGTGCTGGATTGAATATATATTGGCTTCTACAATGCTTTGAGTTTGCGGCCTTCAACCTGTACGGGTTTTAACGACGAGCCCGCAGGACTTGGGACGTCCAATAAACCGGAAATGAAATACTGGATTTGTGCGATGTGCAAGCTTGAGCGGGTGTTGCTATTATACTCATGTCCCCCATTATGTTGCCTATGACTTACAGAGCATTACAGTGCTGTCTTGAATTTATATCTGCATTTACAGTTTTCCGACTTTGCGGCCTTGAAACACGATTTACGGGCGTGCAGGAAATGCTTGCGGCCGATTGGTGGCTCCTTGTGGTGCCGTCCATTTGAATAGCAGCGTAGCCGTAGCGCTACACAGGGCCGTAAGATGGCCACAAGGAATCGTAGCATTGTGGCCATTTTACGGCCGTTAATAGAGTGAGGCCCTGTGTCACTTTCATGTAACAATTTCTAATGTTAACTGCAATCAACAAAAATGGCAGAAATGTTTCATTTGCTTCTGTGAACACAAGTACCTTGTTTGCCTATAGGTGAATTTTATGATTTTTAAGATCTTTTATTTTTTTTTCTCTAATTATCATCTTGGATTTTTCCTATTGGTTGGCCGACGAGCAGCCGCTGACATTTGAGTGAGTAAATTTCTAACCTTTTTGCTCGGAAATTAATGAATTTCAGACAAGTATTTCCTCAAACAGAAAAGTTCCCTCATCTTTGCCAAACTGATTCTAAAATGGAACCCTTTTCACCATGAAAATTCTTGATGGAACCTTCAGCTGCGTATTGTGTCTTTGTGCTGCCCTAGGTGCACCCACATGTATGTTTATCTGCCATTCTATAAGCAACTTGGCTCTATGGAGTATATTGGTGAGTTACAAATAAAGGATCATAACTTACCATAGCCTTGGATTACTGATTTCTGCATTTTGATAGAGTTCGACCATGTAACCAACAATGTTGTTCAAAGACTGTAGAGACAGAGCCCTCCATTATTTTGCAAATTGTTGATTGTTTGTTTTTGACTTGTAAAAGGATGATATTATTATCTGGTGCTTCAGATATCATGATTTTTTTTTTTTTTTTTTTTTTTCAACTGCTTATCTATACAGAATGCATTTATCCCCCTCAAAAAAATTGACACCATATTTTATTCAAACTCTCTAGATCAGTGGTAGTCAACCTGGTTCCTACTGCCCACTAGTAGGCGATTCAGGCTTTCATGGTGGGCTGCGGGGTAATGGCTAGGTGGCGTCGCTGACTAGTGATGTCACACACCGGGGACTCGCAGCACCAGGCTTGGCTGGTTGGAGAGCTGGTGAGAGAGCCTAGGGACAGCAGCCAGGACCGGGGATCAATGTCTAGTAAGTGCAGGGCGATACATGGCTAGGGTTATATGATTTATGTAACCAGAAAAGAGAGAGTGTAAATAGTTACTGCAGCACCGGTGGGCGGAAAGGACATTTTACCATCAAAAGTGGGCGGAAGGTAGTAAAAAGATTTAAGACCCCTGCTCTGGACCGTCTGCCAGTTATTCTAGTTTAGGCCTTGCTAAGGGAAGAAACTGGAAGATAGGATTATTGCTTATTACTTTTGCGGCAATCACAGCTTCAAGTCGCTTTGGATAAGTCTCTCTGAGCTTGCCACATCTTACCACTGGGATTTTTGCCCTTTCTCCTTGCAAAACTGCTCCAGCTCCTTCAAGTTGGATGGTTTGCGCTTGTGAACAGCAATCTTTAAGTCTGACCACAGATTTTCTATTGGATTGAGGTATGAGCTTTGACTAGGCCATTCCAACACATTTACATATATTGTACACATCCTGCACCCTAGACAAGATAAGATAATCTCAGGTCTTTCAAAAAGCATAAAATGTATCATTATAACACCATAAAAACAGCTGGAGACAAGTACACCTCACTCATATAAAGCACGGAAACACACTCCATACAGCTATGTTCAGACATGATCGAAAATTAATATAAAGATATTGTCATGCTACACTACATGCACACACATTCTAAAGCCATGTTTTTATGACAATATTTGCATATCAAGGTATTTACATAAAAACACATAAGGTGCATATGAATGTTGCTTTTTTTTTTTTTTGTGTGTGTGTAAAGATACATACTTCACGACCACAGTATAAATCTGTGATGGGTAAATAGCAGCTGTATACGCTGTTGGCATAGAAACATATGTTGGTGGGAGGGGGGGAATCAGCATTTTTGAGGACTCTGTTTAGGAGTACAGGAATCCATTTTGTGTTTCTTACATTATATCCTGATAGCCAGCTGATAAAGATGTGTTTTTGTAGCTCTCAGTGCAGGGAGGGGCTGGGGAGAAGGGAACAATAAGTTCAGGGTCTTTGTTCGATTATAGGATATGATTGATATACACACTGTACCCCTTCTGCCCTCACAGGCGCAGAATGAGGAAATTGCATCAATAGATGCAACCACAGCTCTACTACAATGTAAACTACCACACACACATTAACTTTAAACTTTATGCCTTTTTATACCTGCTTAATTATGCTCTGTCATACCCAGAATTTATATATATATATATATATATATATATATATATATATATATATATATATATAATGTTGTTGTTTGTTTAGTCGTTCAGTTGTCTCTGATTCCCTGTGACCTTATGGACTGCAGCACATCTTGTCTCTGCTACTGGTTATCCATAAGGTTTTCTGGAGTGGGTTTCCAGTTCCTTCTCCAGTGGACCACGATTAGTCTGACCTCTCTCCTATGACCTGCCCAACTTGGGTGACTAGCTGTCAGCTTTATTGACGTACCCTAACCCCTTTGGGTTGTGAGCTGCGTGTGTGTCTCTATCTATCTATCTATCTATCTATCTATCTTACAACTTTCTCATTGGCCAGATTTAAAATAATCATAAAGGAATAAAAAAAAAGCTTCTAAACACATTTGTAATTCTCTCCTGTTCATGTGTCTTAGACAACATGGAAGATTTAGGAACCTTTTGTTCATGCAAACATTTTTATGAAGTGGTTAAAAATACGCCTGTCCCGTGTGCGAAATCTGCATTTAAAATGTCAGCACTTACTCTAAGTTTGTGTTTGGGTCAGTGCATAGCCAAAAAATTAGGCGTTGTGGTTTAGTTTATTTAAACCACAAAACCAACTCAATATTTCCGAGCGGTGTCATCCTTTGCCTCCACCTCCGTCATGAGAATTGACAGAGTGAAGTAATGGAGGGTTGGTGGAAGCAGCAGAGAATAATAGGAGGGCAGAGGGAAGTAGTGGATGGTAGGTCGAGGCAGTGGAGGGAGAAGGACAGAAAGCATCTCACCTGCTCCTTTACCCCCAGGCCCTCCCACCTTAAAGCGGTTTTCCAGAACTGCTCTAGACCAAAGCATTGTCAGCCTCTGGTTCTGCACATAGGTGCGTGTAGTTGCTGTTTTTTTTCTTTTTACCTTTATCCAGGGGCATATTTAGGTTTTTATGTTGCCCATGGCCCATTCAGATTTGTGCTCCCTGTACCAACCCAGTTACTACTCCTTATTTCCTCTTGCTATATCCCAAAGTTTACCGCACACCTATATAAAATTGTAAGTGCATTTGTGTCTGTATACAGTATAGAGAAGTATACACAAAGGGCCAGGAACACTTACAGACAGAATATTCTCTGCATATAGATATTTCTGTGTATATGCCATAATATTGCATCAGTAACTTCAGGCAACCTGCTGCACCCTTAAATGTGATGAGTAAAGGAATCAATTTTGTGTTTCTAGCAGCATATCCTGGGAGCTGCATTATAAGGGTGTATATTTGTGGTTATCAGTGGAGGAAGGTGGTGGAACAGCAAATAGTTCAGAGTGTTTATTTGATAATAGAATAAGACTGAAATTGACACCACATCCCTTCCCCTTCATTGACCAAGAAGCAACCACAGCTCTCCAGGAATGTAAACCTCCCTCTCAAACACAACTTTCATTGTGGATTCTTCCAAGGTCCTGTAAAGTCATCAACAATTTTTTTTTTCCAATTAAAAACTTGCTGTATGACTTTTTTTTTTTTTCAGCTTGCACACGCACACATTTAATTGTGCAGCAATCCTTTAGTGTTGTAAATTCATTGGTACAATGGGATATGGTAGCACGACTTTTGGGCGCATGAGACGTGCGCGCCGTCAAATGTGCACACCAACAGCGCGCCTGACAAATGGTAGCAACGACACCAGCGCACCCAAAAACTACCCTACTCCCACTATTGTGATATATACATCATGCGCTCCCCAAATTGAAGTGTCCTACTGGGAACTGATGTCCAGTAAACCGTTACATGGTGGAAGCAGGAACATCCCATGGGGTATAGCATCATACAGTATATGCGCACAATTTGTGCCAGCTCTAAGGAGCCTTTTCAACACAATAATCTTGGCTACAAGTGAAATCCATATGGTTTTGTAATTGTGTTATAGTTAAACTAAGCTTCACTTTTTATAAGAATAATGCACATTACAATTTTTCATAACCTTTAATAGATGTATGATATTTAGAGATAATTAAATTTTCAACTAAGCCATTCAAAGATCTATCTGCATCTTCCTGGGCAGATGCCCTCCCACCCTTGGGCACCTGATAGAAGATTTTTTTAAAAGCTATTTTTTTCTTCATATACTGATTTTATTGATAATGAGTTAAAAAAAAAAAAAAAAACAGTTTTGTGAAGGGTATAGTGGTCCATAAAGATATTTTTGTATGTATGTGTGTGTGTGTGTGTGTATATATATATATATATATATATATATATATATATATATATATATATATATATATATATATATATATATATATATATATTACACACACAATCACAGTACCTTGCAAAAGTATTCACCCCCCTCCAGTATTTTTTGTGTTTTGTTGCCTTACAACCTGGAATTAACATGGATTGTTTGAGGATTTGCATCATTTAATTTACAGAACATGCCCACAACTTTGAAGATGTTTTTTTTTATTATTGTGAAGCAAACCACAAATAGGACAAAATAACAGAAAAAGTCAATGTGCATAACTATTCACCCCCTGAAGGCAATACTGTGTAGAGCCACCTTTTGCGACAATCGCAGCTCCAAGTCGCTTTGGATAAGTCTCTATGAGCTTGCCACATCTTACCACTTGGGAGTTTTGCCCATTCCTCCTTGCAAAACTGCTCCAGCTCCTCCAAGTTGGATGGTTTGCGCTTGTGAACAGCAATCTTGAAGTCTGACCACAGATTTTCTATTGGATTGAGGTCTGGGCTTTGACTAGGCCATTCCAACACATTTTCCATGTTTCCCCTTAAACCACTCAAGTGTTGCTTTAGCAGTGTGTTTGGGGTCATTGTCCTGCTGGAGGGTGAACCTCCATCCTAGCCTCAAATCACGCACAGAGTGATACAGGTTTTGCTCAAGAATATCCCTGTATTTAGCACCATCCATCTTCCCCTCAAGTCTGACCAGTTTCCCAATCCCAGCTGCTGAAAAACATCTCCACAGCATGATGCTGCCACCACCATGTTTCACTGTGGGGATGGTGTTCTTTGGGTGATGTGATGTGTTGGGCTTGTGCCAGACATAGCGTTTTCTTTGATGGACGAAAAGTTAAATTTGAACCTCATCGGACGAGAGCACCTTCCTCCATACATGCCTTTTCGCAAACTCAAAATGTACCAATTTAGTTTTTTTGCTGAAAGTAATGGCTTTCTTCTGGCCGCTCTGCCATAAAGCCCAAGGCGTATTGTCGTCTTTTGTACAGATACTCCAGTCTCTGCTGTGGAACTCTGCAGCTCCTCAAGGGTTACCTTAGGTCTCTGTGCTGCCTCTCTGATTAATGCCCTCCTTGCCCGGTCCTTGAGTTTTGGTGGGCAGCTGTCTCTTGGCAGGTTTGCTGTTGTGCCATGTTCTTTCCATTTGGTTATGATAGATTTGATGGTGCTCCTGGGGATCATCAAAGATTTGGATATTTTTTTTATAACCTAACCCTGACTTGTACTTCTCAACAACATTGTCCCTTACTTGTTTGGAGAGTTCCTTGGTCTTCATGGCAGTATTTGGTTAGTGTTGCCTCTTGCTTAGGTGTTGCAGACTCTGGTACCTTTCAAAATAAGTGTTTATATGTAATGACAGATCATGTGACACTTAGATTGCACACAGGTGGACATTATTTCACTGAAGGTAGTTGGTTGAGTACTCACAGCCTTTGATAAAGACAGAGTACCTGTCGAAACCCGTCAGGCGAATGTCTCCCCGACATGAAAGTGACGTGACCGAGCTAAGGAGGATCCGGAATTGTAGCCGTTTACTTATGTTATGCTAGTGGTAAGGTTCCCTCACTAGGGCAACCCTCCTGTGTACTTATTGAATACCAGCTATTTGAGCCTGTAGGTTTGTTTATAGCCCACCACCGGCTTTAACTAATAATTTTCTAGTAACCATTTTTTTCCCCCGGCTCAGAGATCAATTGTCATGCTTTTGTCTTTGTTTTTAAGTGTATGTATGGATTCTTTGACTTAACTTTTTCAGCCTAATAAATATAGGGTAATCCTATGATTTTTGGTCTCCAAGCATATGAAGATTACCTATTTATAAATATACAAATTATCCAGTGCATTTCACCCTCTATGCAATATCAGCTGTGCATAGTAAGAAGCAGTGTACCCTATTTATATATTAATAGGGGTAACAAGGATATTATTTTTTCCTGCCTGTTATTTTCTCATAGGATATTTTTCTTTTCTGCCCATTATGTTTTATAAATGTTCAAATTTTGTAAATTAGATATATTTTCTTTTGTCTTTAAGTACTTTATTTTATATCTCTAGCATTTGTTGCCACAATCACGCCTAGTGCCTTTTTCAATAGATACACTTTTATAATTTCTCGAATCACTATTTTTGAAAAGTATATTTATAATTCCTTGTTCATTATTCCTATGATTTTTGTTAAATACTTTCAGCTCACAGTTGAAACATTAAGTGTCCCTCCTTCAGATACTACACTAATGACTAAGGGCCTCATTCTATTACCGGACGTAAATCGGCCGTAAGGCTGCGATTCCTTGCGGGGGTTCAGTTAACTCGCGATTCTATTATACGGCCCCGCAAGGATCTCCTCTTACGGCCGGCCGCATATCTTTGAACCGGCCGTAAGCTGTGAAATATAAAAACGCAAAAATAAATTCAAGCCTGCACTGTACAGCTCTGTAAATGCTAGGGATCATATTGGGGGACATGAGGATTAAAAGTAACCCACTCTCAAGCTTGCACATCAGCCCAAACCCGAGTTCAAATTAACTGTTTATTTTCCGGCTGCGGCGTGGGCGGGTCTGAGGTGCTCCAAGCACTCTGGACTTTTTACATGGATATTTTACGGATAGTAAAAATAAAATATTTTACGGATTTGAGTACAGGGTAATTATGTGCTATTTTTTCTAACACCTAAAATCCCTTTATAGTCTTCTCAAAGTGCAGGATGGCTTTATTTGAGCTATTTTATGTGCTTAATTGGTGCTAGCGGGACCTCTTTCCTGCAAGTAAGCTGCGGCTCGCTTTTAGCCTTGCAGAGAGGTTTCCCGGAGCAATTGAATTGCAAATAGGAATTTCTTACGGCCGAAACTCTTGCGGCCGTTTTAGATCAAAGGCTTTCCTCCGGCGCGAGCGGCCGCAAGAGATAGCAAGGCCCCGGCCGCTAGCCTGCCGGAGCCCCCGGCCGTAAGGGAATAGAATAGCCGAATAGCTTGCGGCCGGTCCTTGCGGCCCCGCAACGGCTGCGGCCGCTAATAGAATGAGGCCCTAAGTATTTATTATTCTCAATTAATATATTTTTTGCATTGTTACAGTACATAGTAATTAAGGTTCAAAAAAGACTTTCAGTCCATCAAGTTCAACATTTTAAGATCTCATCTGATCTGCAATATGAGGAATAGTTATTAATTAAGTAGATGTTATTTGTTAATTCATTATTAATCAACTATTTATTATTTATTTTTGTAATTAATTAATTCAGAGGAAGGCAAACAGAAAAAAAATACAAGTGAGACAAGTGAATCCTTCCTGACCCCAGATACTGGCGATCGGATTTCTCCCTGGATCAATACTGTCTCTGTAATTATCCATGATAACTGTAAATTCCCTTTTTAATTAGAAATAAATCTAGTCCCCTTTTTAAAGCTATCTATCGAATCCACTGTAACCACCTCCTCTGGTAGAGCATTCCACAGATTAACTACCCTCACTGTGAAGAACCCTTTTCTTTCTTTAAGGTGGAATTTTTACTTCTAACCTCAAGGGATGTCCTCTTGTCAGTTGAAAACCTCTTGGCACAAAAAGCTCCCCCGACAAATCTTTATACTGACCCTGGATGTATTTATATAAGGTAATCATATCTCCTCTTCGATGCTTTTTTTCTAGAGAAAATGAGCTTAATTTGGTTAGTCTTTCTTCATAACTTAGCCCCTCCATTCCCTTTATTAGTTTTGTTGCCCTCCTCTGTACCTTTTCCAGCTCTAAAAAGTGGTGCCCCAAATTGTACCCCATATTCCAAATGAGGGGGTACTAGAGATTTGTATAGTTTCAGAATTATATTTGCTTCCCTTGCTTCTATACCCTTCTTAATACATGCTAATATTTTATTTGCCTTTGCAGCTGCTGCCTGGCTTTGAGCACTGTTCCCTAGGTGGTTGTCCACAAGCACTCCCAAATCCCTTTCACTATCGGATACCTCTATATTTGCTCCATTAAGATTATAAATTGCATGGCTATTTTTCCTTCCCAGATGCATAACCTTACATTTATTCGTATTAAATCTCATCTGCCATTTAGATGCCCATTCCTCAATTTTATGTAAATCCTTTTGAAGGGAAAGCACATCATTATCTGATTTAATTACCTTGCACAACTTTGTGTCTTCTTTTCTCCAGTCATCTGCTAGAGACCCTGTGTTGAGTGAATCATGAAAAATTAAATATAATGGTTTGGCTATTACAGAACCCAGTTCCCTCAGTACCCTTGGATGTATTCCATCAGGACCCAGGGCTTTATTAACATTTATTTTTTCCAACCTCTTTTGGATTTCTGCCTACGTTAACCATCTATTTGGTGAAGGTAGTGTAGCCCCAATATGTTGCCGTGTCCCAACCACTGGTACCTCCCTTGTGTATACCGGAGAAAATAACCTATTTAGCTCATCTGCCTTTTCTTGGTCACTAATTTTCAGACGGCCTGTGTCACATTGTAATGTTCCTATTGCTTCCTTCCTCACCTTCTTCCTATTAATATACTTAAAACATATTTTAGGGTTAGTCTTACACTCTTTTGCAATTCATTTTTCATTTTCTATTTTAGCCAGTCTAATCGCGCTTTTGCAAGCTTTGTTGATTTCCTTGTATTCCCGTAAAGCAGTCTCTGTCCCGTCTTGTTTGTATAATAAAAATGCCTGTTTTTTACTCCGTATCTTGATCTTTAAATCATTGTTAAGCCACATGGGTTGTGATTTACTCCTTTTACTTTTATTCTCACACTGTATATGCCGATGTGTGTGTATATTTAGTAAGGATTTAAATGTTGTCCATTTATGTTCAGTGTTTTTACCTGCCATTTCTCTGTCCCAGTCTATACTTTTGTATTGCTTCCCTTAGACCGTTAAAATCTGCCCTTTTTAAAATTAAGAGTTTTTGTTGGCCCCTAAAAATGTTTTTTTTTTTAATTCAATCTCAAATGAGACTGTGTTGTGATCACGGTTTCCCAAAGGTTGCCCTAATTCAACATTTGATACAATATCAATATTATTTGTGATGACTAAATCCAAGATTGCCTAATTTCTAGTAGGCTCTTGTATAACCTATATGTACCCATATCATCAGTAAATCTCCAAGATGAACAGCCTCTGGCATGTTAGAACAACATGGGAAAGGGAAGTCGGCAAGTGAGATCTGTAACGTCGGGTTAAGGTTTGGCTCTAAGGGCTCTTAATGTCAAAGTGAAAAAAATAACTCTAATTGACTCTACTCTTCAACTGTGAAGAGACATGGAAGTATAGGATAAGTGAGAGGCCCTGGCTTCGGCCCTGGCTTCGGCCCGTGCTCCGCTGGTGCATCACCACTAGTCTTTTTGTTTTTTCACTTGCATGGTAAGGCGAGAGAGAGCTAGCTTCTGCACCCAAACGAGCTCTCAGAGGACAGTGGCCGGAAGGGAGTTTGACTGGGGAGGTACACCTGTAAAACCGTAATGCAGATGTCCTGAGGTGAGCTCAGGGAGGACAAACACCTCCCATGGAGAAGAAGGGCAAAAACTTGATCTTGATTTTCAGTATAAATATAGACTGTAAAAAAAAGGGCCTCATGAGAGAGGGCTGCCTCTTTCCCGAAGCGCACAGCACGTTAATGGGGAACCCGGTGTTAAATGATTTGTAGACTACCTGATTCTGGGTCAAGATTTCATGTATAGCAGAGCAGTTACCTCCCTACGATCTATTAAAAGTCAGTTCTTGAGTCAAGCTTTTGTCGATCTCCAGGAAGGGAGAGGCATGGGTGCCCTCCCTCAACCTGGTCTCCTGGCTTCCCGTCTCTCCCCAGGAGGGAATTTGTCGCCTGAAAGCCACAAGACTTATAGGAGCCCTGAAGTATGTAAGCCTGGCCGTTGAGAGCAAAAAGTAAGGGGACATCACTGATGATGACATCACAAATTCCTCCAGAATGAGACCCTGTAGAAATAACATACCATCCCAAGGTTTCCCAGCAGAATGTACCATGCCACCATAAGTTCCTCAGCAAAAGGCATAGAAAGAATCATGGAGAACACTACATTATAATCCGTAGACCATGGACGTCATCAAGTCCCCAGACTATTTTATTTGTCCTCTCAATAAGATTATCTAATATCTATAGTTAATCGTATATATATTAAGTATTATATATATATATATATATATATATATATATATATATATATATATATATATATATATATATATATATATATATATATATATATATATATATATATATATAAGATCACTATTAATATGTATAAATTATGTGATTAAAATCTGAGCAAGGTGTCCTACTTCTCTCCGGTACAGGAAGAGGTTGTAGAGGACTATGGGAATAGTATATAGACGTTTTGTTTTCAACACAGTTACCACAAGCCATTACAAAATCTCAGATATGTGTCTTCATATCTTGCCACACTATCTTTCCATATCTCCAAATATAGCTATTTAAGAAGAGATTTCATAAAATCCTTCAAGTTTCAATAGATGTAGGCCCATCGAAACACAGTGATTTCAAACAAGGGGCCATATGGAATTGACTTGAATGTATTGTCAGGGTTGCTGGTATGCTTTCTTGAGTAAGGAAATTCTGGATAGCGTTAGCATTGATGATCCCCAAATTCTTTTCTCTATAACCACTTTAGTTGCGGAGAAGTTTTCTGATTCAAACTGCCAAGACAAAAGTTTTTTTTCTTTCCAGGTCTGTAAGTAACAATTAAATGAAAGCATGATAATTGTAGAGTCTAATGTGCCTATCTGGAGTTTAACCTCTAGGTTACCTGAATATACCAATGCTTCTTATGATAATTAGTGTTATTATGATAAAAGTGTAATTAGCAACTTGCCCATCAAAAATTAAAGCAATAAAACTTGAAGCCATGGCAATGCTGTTTGCCACACAATGTAAGGCTTTTGCTCCTCTGAGGACCTTCGGCGCTCATTGCTAGCCTTTCCCCTCATGTACTTCAAGTTTCCTGCTTTGCAACGATCACCGTCGGCGCTCATCGCGAAGGCAGATATATAAGTACAGTGTAAAATATAATATTTATTTAGTACAGTTAATTAATACATTAATATGAATTAATACATTAATATACTTTACCTATTTATATTTAATATGCAGCAATCAATATCCTGAAAAGATAACAATCTCTTTGGATTTTCCTGCATCTGAAAATGTACAGTTGAACTGTTGATCCCCTGAGGAGAAAGTGTCAGCAATGTGCCAAGTGTGCGTGCGCAAGGCCAAACCATTTGTTTAGGCGTGTAAAGCACCATTTTAGAATCGTAATGTTATTATTTGCAAGTTAGTGTTGTAAAATGGCGGCTTTTTTCTATGTGTTACTTAGCTCGCGAGCATTTTCCGTCCGTTGTAATGGTATATTTTTATTTCCTACGCTCCTGGCTTCTCGTATGTGCCTGGCGGTGATTTGCACGCCTCGGTCTCCTTTAGCCTCGTTTTAATTTTTTTTGTCCAGCATTTTTTTATCTCGCTTAAACAATTTTTCAGTGACGAAACTCGCCAAATTCGGCTTAAATTTGCATGCAACCTCACTTCCAGGCGTGCTGGCGTTCCCCCGTGCTGTGTGTGAGTGTCTTTATTTTATAATTTTTTTTCTTATTTTTTGATTTCCGCTGTATTTTTGCGAGGTCTCTTTTTTTTTTTTTTTTTTTTTTTTTTTTTTGCCCCCGAGATTCTGTTAACTGCTTGCAGGCTAAGTCCCGCGTGTTTCAATGCCTCAACTGCTCACCTCGCTTCGCTCTGAGCTCGGAAAGGCTCCAATGCCTCAACAGTTTGCTTCGCAAGGCTTGCAAGCATGACGACAACTCGCAGTTTGACAATTATAATATGTGATTTTCAGTAGTAGTTGGGAATCATATGAACAACCCGACAGCTCTTGATACAGAAGTAATAGACTAGTCACAGATAGCGGCAGGACAAGATTTACATAAGAGGTGCCCCTAGGCAAAGATCACTCGGACACCTCTTTCCCTCCCAAATCTGCTACACACATATGTATTTTGATATTAATGTTATTTTGCAGGCCTCTCCCCCTGTGTACTTTTATAGGCCCTGTGCTTGAGCACCTTCATCGCTCATCGTGGGCCTCGCGATTAGTGATACTGCCTTGGCGTAAGTGTTACTGCCTTGGCGTAAGTGTTACTTCCTTCGGGCTGTTTTTTACTGCCTTCAGCCTTGTTTTCATCCTGTTACGTTTTTTCGGCCGCCATTTTTTTTCTCGCTTAGGCGATTTTCGATTGTGAAAAAACGGCAAATATGCCTAACTTGCAACCTCGCTCCCTGGCTCTCAACCTGTGCTGTGTGTGAGTGTGTAAGTGAATTTGAGGCATAATTGTGTTTTTTTGGTGGTCTTTCCAGTGGCAGCGTTCCGGCGTTTTACGTGCTTCGGTCGTAAGTCCTACGGGGATCGCGATGAGTGCCTTTGGCACTCATTGCAGCCTAAGGGCCTCATAAAATAGTTAGGGTTATTAGTTCCAGATACGGTTAAATTGGCCCAGTTAGGGTTATATAGCTTATGGGGTCTGTATAGACCCCCATTATAGAGATGGGGGTTAAATAGGCCTAGAAGGGGTTAAATAGGGCCAGTTAGGGTGAATAGGCCCCGTTAGGGTTAATAAGTGATGGGGTTAGATGGAAACTTATGGGGTCTGTATAGACCTCCATTAGAGATGGGGGTTAAATAGGCCTAGAAGGGGTTAAATAGGCCCAGTTAGGGTAAAATAGGTCTAGAAGGGGTTAAATAGGCCCATTTAGGGTTAGATAGGCCTAGTTAAGGTTAGATAGGGCTAGTTATGGTTATTAGTTCCAGTTAGGGTTAAATAGGGCCAGTTAGGGTTATTGGTTTCAGATAGGGTTAGATAGGCCCAGTTAGGGTTATTAGTTCCAGGGTTAAATAGGCCCATTTAGGGATAAATAGGCATTGTTAAGGTTAGATAGGCCCAATTAGGTTTATTAGTTAGGGTTAAGTATGGGTTAATGAGGTATAGTTAGGGTTAATAGTGTAGTGCTTCAACTTTGTCATGAGGGTTCTGGAGGACCCTCATGGCACTTGTAATCTAGGTGTTAATAGTGTCCTATAGGGGTCTATATTGACCTCTATTGGACAGACGGGGTTATTTTTAGTCTCATGTTGATCTATATTGACCCCCATGAGAGATGGGTTAATTTTATGTGCCGGGGTGGGTTACTGATAGTACCCCTGCAGCAGGGGTTAATAGTTTTATTGATCACAGGTCCTTTAAGCATCTTTAAGGCCCTTTCAGGACCTGCGCATGGCGGGAAATTTGAATTTTTAATGCAATGGGGGCCCCAATGAGGTCCCCACAGCATGGGAGGGTTAATGTTAATTGCTGCGGGGGTACTTACAGTACCCCTGTGGCTTGGGGTAACCATTAGTGTGCCGTGTCCCTTTAAGGAGTCACGGCGGATCTTTAGGAGTAAATATATATTCGATGCAGCACTGTACAGCGCTGTAATTGATATGGGGACATTAGGGGGGGGGGGGGGCATGGGGATGACATGTAGTATATTGGCTAGCTGGCACATCGTCGCTAGCCAATACTGTCATTTGTGGCCACAAGTCCGCTGGGCTTGGAGAACGGGTTACTGCCTTGGGGGTCATCCAAGCCCGTAGTCCCGGGCTTGGATGACCTCCAAGGCAGCAACTCGATCTCCACACCCGGCAGACTGCGGCCACAAATGACAGTATTGGCTCCAATGTGTCCCCTATCAATTACCGCGCTTTGGACTTTTTAGTTAGGCGGGCTTGCACTCTGATCCGCCGGATAATGCCGGCGATCAGGTCCAAGCCCGCCAAAGTTAACGGCCGATTGCCTATCTTGCGCAAGCCCGCAAGCAGGAACAACGGCTCGTATGCTCACAACTATATATGTGATGAGTCCAGAAAATGTTAAATGAGAGCTTTAGATAAACTAGGTTCCGTGTGTGTAGCCTTATCCTAGGCTATACTTCCGTTGCTTACCTGTGTTTCAGGACCCAGAATTCCCTGAATGCAATGGAAACATTTTATTTATGCACGTATGATCTACTACAGTAGTCAATGTCATTGATATTAAAATAAAAACACCTATGTTATGTAGAGACTAGAGAAAGCAGTCTGTGTTCAATGAGGTTGTTTTTTTCTGCTACTTACTAGGGGTCCTTGGTTCCTTGAAGGGTTCAAAAACTGCAAAGAACCATGCAAGCAGCAAGATCTCCCTACACCTATCAGCTTTTAAACTCATAAGAGTAGGAAGATGCTGTGTGCTATGTGCACAGACATTTTTAAATAGTGAGGCTATCATTAGAGAGATCTATATTATAAGAGACTGGGTAACAACATGCCCGCACAGCTGCTCTTGCTGTCAAGGCAGACCAAACAGTTCTCCTGTGTTTTATTATGGGAACCTTTTTTTTAGTCCTGACACACAGTTCACTAATTTGAAGTAACAATATACTGTATAAAAGAACACACTGGCTAATGACATTTTGTTGGTTTTATCTTATTGTGTAATAATCGATGTTACACAAAAAAATGTATGTTGCAAGATGTTTTGTAAAATACAAAGGGCGTTTTTCAATGATTTTGTAGTCAAAGTACAATATAGTCTTATATATTTGAAAACCTTGAGCCCGATTCAGTTGAGTAATCGTAAGTTACTGGAGCCCGTAATTGAGGCTGTGAGTTAATTTGCTATTAAATTGGCGTCTTTTTGCAGGCTCCAAACGGTTTACGGGTTACGGCCTTGAAAACCTTGCAGTTGTTAAACCCAGAACTTACAGCCTCCCGAAGCCTTTGATCTTTTACGGCCGCAAGAGTTCTAATTGCTAAAATCGCAAATCGATATTCAATTGCTACAATTCCCCAAGGCTGCAAATGTTTTCACACCCGGAAACAGCAAATTTAGGAGAAAGTCCTACGAGCGCTAGAACCTTAAGGGGGTTTAACCCATGTCCGCAGCACTGTAAATGCAAATATAAAATCAATACTGCACTGTAAATAACGGGGAAAGCGCTGATAGACATTAGAATTACTGTATATACTGGAGTATAAGCCAAGCTGTTCAGCCCTTTTTTAAGGCTAAAAAGGGCCCTCTCAGCTTATATTCGAGTCACCCATGTCTCTCCACCCCTGTGGCTCTTTCCCTCCCCCTCCCTTATCATCCTCCTCATCCCCCTCCTCATCCTCAACCCCCCTCCTCTCTTTACCCCTCTAATTACCTCCCCCTCTCCCTTTCCACTCACTTAACTTCAGTAGCTGCTACTCCGCTCCTCCACGCTTCTTCCAGCTGCGTCGGGACCCGGCATATGCTAATGATGTGACGTCACATGCGCGTCACGTCATTAGGATGAGGACGGGGGTTTAGGATGAGGACGGGGGTTTAGGAGAGATGATGAGGATAGATGATGAGAACGGGGGGGATGAGGAGAGATGATGAGAACGGGGGGGATGAGGAGAGATGATGAGGATGGGGGGATGAGGAGAGATGATGAGGATGGGGGGATGAGGAGAGATGATGAGGACGGGGGATGAGGAGAGATGATGACGTGGGGGATGAGGATAGATGATGAGGACGGGGGGGATGAGGATAGATGATGAGGACGGGGGGGATGAGGGGAGATGATGAGGACGGGGGGATGAGGAGAGATGATGAGGACGGGGGATGAGGAGAGGTGATGAGGACGGGGGATGAGGAGAGATGATGAGGACGGGGGATGAGGAGAGATGATGAGGACGGGGGATGAGGAGAGATGATGAGGACGGGGGGGATGAGGGGAGATGATGAGGACGGGGGGGATGAGGGGAGATGATGAGGACGGGGGGGATGAGGGGAGATGATGATGATGAGGACGGGGGGATGAGGGGAGGTGATGATGATGAGGACGGGGGGGTGAGGGGAGATGATGATGAGGACGAGGACGGGGGGATGAGGGGAGATGATGATGATGAGAACGGGGGGATGAGGGGAGATGATGATGATGAGGACGGGGGGATGAGGGGAGATGATGATGATGAGGACGGGGGGATGAGGGGGGATGATGATGAGGGGAGATGATGAGGATGATGAAGAGGGGGGGGATGAGGGGAGATGATGAGGAGGGGGGGGATGAGGGGAGATGATGATGGGGGGGATGAGGGGAGATGATGATGAAGAGGGGGGATGAGGGGAGATGATGATGAGGAGGAGGGGGGGATGAGGGGTGATGATGATGAGGAGGAGGGGGGATGAGGGGAGATGATGAGGAGGAGGGGGGATGAGGGGAGATGATGATGAGGAGGAGGGGGGATGAGGGGAGATGATGATGAGGAGGAGGGGGGATGAGGGGAGATGATGATGAGGAGGAGGGGGGATGAGGGGAGATGATGATGAGGAGGAGGGGGGATGAGGGGAGATGATGATGAGGAGGAGGAGGGGGGGATGAGGGGAGATGATGATGATGAGGGGGGATGAGGGGAGATGATGATGAGGAGGGGATGAGGGGAGATGATGATGAGGGGAGATGATGATGAGGGGGAGGAGGGGGGATGAGGGGAGATGATGATGAGGGGAGATGATGATGAGGGGAGATGATGATGATGATGAGGGGGAGGATGAGGGGAGATGATGAGGATGAGGGGAGATGATGAGGATGAGGGGAGATGATGATGAGGAGGAGGAGGGGGGATGAGGGGAGATGATGATGAGGAGGAGGGGGGATGAGGGGAGATGATGATGATGATGAGGGGGGATGAGGGGAGATGATGATGATGATGAGGAGGAGGAGGGGGGATGAGGGGAGATGATGATGATGATGAGGAGGAGGAGGGGGGATGAGGGGAGATGATGATGATGAGGAGGAGGAGGGGGGATGAGGGGAGATGATGATGATGAGGAGGAGGAGGGGGGGATGAGGGGAGATGATGAGGAGGAGGGGGGGATGAGGGGAGATGATGAGGAGGAGGGGGGGATGAGGGGAGATGAGGAGGAGGGGGGGATGAGGGGAGATGATGAGGAGGAGGGGGGGATGAGGGGAGATGATGAGGAGGAGGGGGGGATGAGGGGAGATGATGATGATGAGGAGGAGGGGGGGATGAGGGGAGATGATGATGATGAGGAGGAGGGGGGGATGAGGGGAGATGATGATGAGGAGGAGGGGGGATGAGGGGAGATGATGATGAGGAGGAGGGGGGATGAGGGGAGATGATGATGAGGAGGGGGGGATGAGGGGAGATGATGATGATGAGGAGGAGGAGGGGGGGATGAGGGGAGGGGATGATGAGGAGGGGGAGGGGGGATGAGGGGAGATGATGATGAGGAGGAGGGGGGATGAGGGGAGATGATGAGGAGGAGGGGGGGATGAGGGGAGATGATGATGATGAGGAGGAGGGGGGGATGAGGGGAGATGATGATGATGAGGAGGAGGGGGGGATGAGGGGAGATGATGATGATGAGGAGGAGGGGGGGATGAGGGGAGATGATGATGAGGAGGAGGAGGGGGGGATGAGGGGAGATGATGAGGAGGAGGAGGAGGGGGGGATGAGGGGAGATGATGAGGAGGAGGAGGAGGGGGGGATGAGGGGAGATGATGAGGAGGAGGAGGAGGGGGGGATGAGGGGAGATGATGATGATGAGGAGGAGGGGGGGATGAGGGGAGATGATGATGATGAGGGGGGGATGAGGGGAGATGATGATGATGAGGAGGAGGGGGGATGAGGGGAGATGATGATGATGAGGAGGAGGGGGGATGAGGGGAGATGATGATGATGAGGAGGAGGGGGGATGAGGGGAGATGATGAGGAGGAGGGGGGGATGAGGGGAGATGATGATGATGAGGAGGAGGGGGGGATGAGGGGAGATGAGGAGGAGGGGGGATGAGGGGAGATGATGATGAGGAGGAGGGGGGGATGAGGGGAGATGAGGAGGAGGGGGGATGAGGGGAGATGATGATGAGGAGGAGGGGGGGATGAGGGGAGATGATGATGAGGAGGGGGGGATGAGGGGAGATGATGATGAGGAGGAGGAGGAGGGGGGATGAGGGGAGATGATGATGATGAGGAGGAGGGGGGGATGAGGGGAGATGATGATGATGATGAGGAGGAGGGGGGATGAGGGGAGATGATGATGATGAGGAGGAGGGGGGGATGAGGGGAGATGATGATGATGAGGAGGAGGGGGGGATGAGGGGAGATGATGAGGAGGGGGGGATGAGGGGAGATGATGATGAGGAGGGGGAGGGGGGATGAGGGGAGATGATGATGATGATGAGGAGGAGGAGGGGGGATGATGAGGGGGGATGAGGGGAGATGATGATGAGGAGGAGGGGGGATGAGGGGAGATGATGATGAGGAGGAGGAGGAGGAGGGGGGGATGAGGGGAGATGATGATGAGGAGGAGGAGGAGGGGGAGATGATGAGGAGGAGGAGGAGGGGGGGATGAGGGGAGATGATGATGAGGAGGAGGGGGGATGAGGGGAGATGATGATGAGGAGGAGGAGGGGGGGATGAGGGGAGATGATGATGAGGAGGGGATGAGGGGAGATGATGATGATGAGGAGGAGGGGGGGATGAGGGGAGATGATGATGAGGGGTGGATGAGGGGAGATGATGAGGAGGAGGAGGAGGGGGGATGAGGGGAGATGATGATGATGAGGGGGGGATGAGGGGAGATGATGATGAGGAGGAGGGGGGGATAAGGGGAGATGATGATGATGAGGAGGAGAGGGGATGAGGGGAGATGATGAGGAGGAGGGGGGGATGAGGGGAGATGATGATGATGAGGAGGAGGGGAGATGATGATGATGAGGAGGAGGGGGGGATGAGGGGAGATGATGATGAGGAGGAGGAGGGGGGGATGAGGGGAGATGATGATGATGTGGAGGGGGGGATGAGGGGAGATGATGATGAGGGGAGATGATGATGAGGGGGGGATGAGGGGAGATGATGATGATGATGAGGAGGAGGAGGGGGGGATGAGGGGAGATGATGATGATGAGGAGGAGGGGGGGATGAGGGGAGATGATGAGGAGGAGGGGGGATGAGGGGAGATGATGATGATGAGGAGGAGGGGAGATGATGATGATGAGGAGGAGGGGGGGATGAGGGGAGATGATGATGAGGAGGAGGAGGGGGGGATGAGGGGAGATGATGATGATGAGGGGAGATGATGATGATGAGGGGAGATGATGATGAGGGGGGGATGAGGGGAGATGATGATGATGATGAGGAGGGGGGATGAGGGGAGATGATGATGAGGAGGAGGAGGGGGGGATGAGGGGAGATTATGATGATGAGGAGGAGGAGGGGGGGATGAGGGGAGATGATGAGGAGGAGGAGGGGGGGATGAGGGGAGATGAGGAGGGGGGGATGAGGGGAGATGATGATGATGAGGGGGGGATGAGGGGAGATGATGATGAGGGGGGGATGAGGGGAGATGATGATGAGGGGGGGATGAGGGGAGATGATGATGAGGGGGGATGAGGGGAGATGATGATGATGAGGAGGAGGAGGAGGGGGGATGAGGGGAGATGATGATGAGGAGGAGGAGGAGGGGGGGATGAGGGGAGATGATGATGAGGAGGGGGGGATGAGGGGAGATGATGATGATGAGGAGGAGGGGGGATGAGGGGAGATTATGATGATGAGGAGGAGGAGGGGGGGATGAGGGGAGATTATGATGATGAGGAGGGGGGGATGAGGGGAGATTATGATGATGAGGAGGAGGAGGGGGGGATGAGGGGAGATGAGGAGGGGGGATGATGGATGATGATGATGATGAGGGGGGGATGAGGGGAGATGATGATGAGGGGAGATTATGATGAGGGGGGGATGAGGGGAGATGATGATGAGGAGGGGGGGATGAGGGGAGATGATGAGGAGGGGGGATGAGGGGAGATGATGATGATGAGGGGGATGATGATGAGGAGGGGGGATGATGATGAGGAGGGGGGATGATGATGATGATGAGGAGGGGGGATGATGATGAGGAGGAGGGGGGATGAGGGGAGATGATGAGGAGGAGGAGGAGGGGAGATGATGAGGGGGGGATGAGGGGAGATGATGAGGAGAGATGATGATGATGAGGAGGGGGATGATGATGAGGAGGGGGGATGATGATGATGAGGAGGGGGGATGATGATGATGATGATGAGGAGGGGGGATGATGATGATGAGGAGGGGGGATGAGGGGAGATGATGATGAGGAGGAGGAGGGGGGATGAGGGGAGATGATGATGAGGAGGGGGGATGAGGGGAGATGATGAGGAGGAGGGGGGATGAGGGGAGATGATGAGGGGGGGATGAGGGGAGATGATGATGATGAGGAGGGGGGGATGAGGGGAGATGATGATGAGGAGGGGGGGATGAGGGGAGATGATGATGAGGAGGGGGGATGAGGGGAGATGATGATGAGGAGGGGGGGGATGATGATGAGGAGGGGGGATGATGATGATGAGGGGGGGATGAGGGGAGATGATGATGAGGAGGGGGGGATGAGGGGAGATGATGATGAGGAGGGGGGATGAGGGGAGATGATGATGAGGAGGGGGGATGAGGGGAGATGATGATGATGAGGAGGGGGATGATGATGATGATGAGGAGGGGGGATGAGGGGAGATGATGATGAGGAGGAGGAGGGGGGATGAGGGGAGATGATGATGAGGAGGGGGGATGAGGGGAGATGATGATGAGGAGGAGGGGGGATGAGGGGAGATGATGAGGGGGGGATGAGGGGAGATGATGATGAGGAGGGGGGGATGAGGGGAGATGATGATGAGGAGGGGGGGATGAGGGGAGATGATGATGAGGAGGGGGGATGAGGGGAGATGATGATGAGGAGGGGGGGATGATGATGAGGAGGGGGGGATGATGATGATGAGGGGGGGATGAGGGGAGATGATGATGAGGAGGGGGGGATGAGGGGAGATGATGATGAGGAGGGGGGATGAGGGGAGATGATGATGATGAGGAGGGGGATGATGATGAGGAGGGGGGATGATGATGATGAGGAGGGGGGATGATGATGATGAGGAGGGGGGATGATGATGATGATGATGAGGAGGGGGGATGATGATGATGAGGAGGGGGGATGAGGGGAGATGAGGAGGAGGAGGGGGGATGAGGGGAGATGATGATGAGGGGAGATGATGATGAGGAGGAGGGGGGATGAGGGGAGATGATGATGAGGAGGGGGGGGATGGGGGGGATGAGGGGAGATGATGATGAGGAGGGGGGGATGAGGGGAGATGATGATGAGGAGGGGGGATGAGGGGAGATGATGATGAGGAGGGGGGATGAGGGGAGATGATGATGAGGAGGAGGGGGGATGAGGGGAGATGATGAGGGGGGGATGAGGGGAGATGATGATGAGGAGGGGGGATGAGGGGAGATGATGATGAGGAGGAGGGGGGATGAGGGGAGATGATGAGGGGGGGATGAGGGGAGATGATGAGGGGGGGATGAGGGGAGATGATGATGATGAGGAGGGGGGGATGAGGGGAGATGATGATGATGAGGAGGGGGGGATGAGGGGAGATGATGATGAGGAGGGGGGGATGAGGGGAGATGATGATGAGGAGGGGGGGATGAGGGGAGATGATGATGAGGAGGGGGGATGAGGGGAGATGATGATGATGAGGAGGGGGATGATGATGAGGAGGGGGGATGATGAGGAGGGGGGATGTTGATGAGGAGGGGAGATGATGATGAGGAGGGGGGATGAGGAGGGGAGATGATGATGAGGAGGGGGGATGAGGGGAGATGATGATGAGGGGAGATGATGAGGGGGGGATGGGGGGATGAGGGGAGATGATGATGAGGAGGGGGGGATGAGGGGAGATGATGATGAGGAGGGGGGGATGAGGGGAGATGATGATGAGGAGGGGGGGATGAGGGGAGATGATGATGAGGAGGGGGGATGAGGGGAGATGATCATGATGATGAGGAGGGGGATGATGATGAGGAGGGGGGATGATGATGATGAGGAGGGGGGATGATGATGATGAGGAGGGGGGATGATGATGATGAGGAGGGGGGATGAGGGGAGATGATGATGATGATGATGATGAGGAGGGGAGATGATGATGAGGAGGAGGAGGGGGGGATGAGGGGAGATGATGATGAGGAGGGGATGAGGGGAGATGATGATGATGAGGAGGAGGGGGGGATGAGGGGAGATGATGATGAGGGGTGGATGAGGGGAGATGATGAGGAGGAGGAGGAGGGGGGATGAGGGGAGATGATGATGATGAGGGGGGGATGAGGGGAGATGATGATGAGGAGGAGGGGGGGATAAGGGGAGATGATGATGATGAGGAGGAGAGGGGATGAGGGGAGATGATGAGGAGGAGGGGGGGATGAGGGGAGATGATGATGATGAGGAGGAGGGGAGATGATGATGATGAGGAGGAGGGGGGGATGAGGGGAGATGATGATGAGGAGGAGGAGGGGGGGATGAGGGGAGATGATGATGATGTGGAGGGGGGGATGAGGGGAGATGATGATGAGGGGAGATGATGATGAGGGGGGGATGAGGGGAGATGATGATGATGATGAGGAGGAGGAGGGGGGGATGAGGGGAGATGATGATGATGAGGAGGAGGGGGGGATGAGGGAGATGATGAGGAGGAGGGGGGGATGAGGGGAGATGATGATGATGAGGAGGAGGGGAGATGATGATGATGAGGAGGAGGGGGGGATGAGGGGAGATGATGATGAGGAGGAGGAGGGGGGGATGAGGGGAGATGATGATGATGTGGAGGGGGGGATGAGGGGAGATGATGATGATGAGGGGAGATGATGATGAGGGGGGGATGAGGGGAGATGATGATGATGATGAGGAGGGGGGATGAGGGGAGATGATGATGAGGAGGAGGAGGGGGGGATGAGGGGAGATTATGATGATGAGGAGGAGGAGGGGGGGATGAGGGGAGATGATGAGGAGGAGGAGGGGGGGATGAGGGGAGATGAGGAGGGGGGGATGAGGGGAGATGATGATGATGAGGGGGGGATGAGGGGAGATGATGATGAGGGGGGGATGAGGGGAGATGATGATGAGGGGGGGATGAGGGGAGATGATGATGAGGGGGGATGAGGGGAGATGATGATGATGAGGAGGAGGAGGAGGGGGGATGAGGGGAGATGATGATGAGGAGGAGGAGGAGGGGGGGATGAGGGGAGATGATGATGAGGAGGGGGGGATGAGGGGAGATGATGATGAGGAGGAGGGGGGATGAGGGGAGATTATGATGATGAGGAGGAGGAGGGGGGGATGAGGGGAGATTATGATGATGAGGAGGGGGGGATGAGGGGAGATTATGATGATGAGGAGGAGGAGGGGGGGATGAGGGGAGATGAGGAGGGGGGATGATGGATGATGATGATGATGAGGGGGGGATGAGGGGAGATGATGATGAGGGGAGATTATGATGAGGGGGGGATGAGGGGAGATGATGATGAGGAGGGGGGGATGAGGGGAGATGATGAGGAGGGGGGATGAGGGGAGATGATGATGATGAGGGGGATGATGATGAGGAGGGGGGATGATGATGAGGAGGGGGGATGATGATGATGATGAGGAGGGGGGATGATGATGAGGAGGAGGGGGGATGAGGGGAGATGATGAGGAGGAGGAGGAGGGGAGATGATGAGGGGGGGATGAGGGGAGATGATGAGGAGAGATGATGATGATGAGGAGGGGGATGATGATGAGGAGGGGGGATGATGATGATGAGGAGGGGGGATGATGATGATGATGATGATGAGGAGGGGGGATGATGATGATGAGGAGGGGGGATGAGGGGAGATGATGATGAGGAGGAGGAGGGGGGATGAGGGGAGATGATGATGAGGGGAGATGAGGAGGGGGGATGAGGGGAGATGATGATGAGGGGAGATGATGAGGGGGGGATGGGGGGATGAGGGGAGATGATGATGAGGAGGGGGGGATGAGGGGAGATGATGATGAGGAGGAGGGGGGATGAGGGGAGATGATGAGGGGGGGATGAGGGGAGATGATGATGAGGAGGGGGGGATGAGGGGAGATGATGATGAGGAGGGGGGGATGAGGGGAGATGATGATGAGGAGGGGGGATGAGGGGAGATGATGATGAGGAGGGGGGGATGATGATGAGGAGGGGGGGATGATGATGATGAGGGGGGGATGAGGGGAGATGATGATGAGGAGGGGGGGATGAGGGGAGATGATGATGAGGAGGGGGGATGAGGGGAGATGATGATGATGAGGAGGGGGGATGATGATGATGAGGAGGGGGGATGATGATGATGAGGAGGGGGGATGATGATGATGAGGAGGGGGGATGATGATGATGATGATGAGGAGGGGGGATGATGATGATGAGGAGGGGGGATGAGGGGAGATGAGGAGGAGGAGGGGGGATGAGGGGAGATGATGATGAGGGGAGATGATGATGAGGAGGAGGGGGGATGAGGGGAGATGATGATGAGGATGGGGGGGATGAGGGGAGATGATGATGAGGAGGGGGGGATGAGGGGAGATGATGATGAGGAGGGGGGATGAGGGGAGATGATGATGAGGAGGGGGGATGAGGGGAGATGATGATGAGGAGGAGGGGGGATGAGGGGAGATGATGAGGGGGGGATGAGGGGAGATGATGATGAGGAGGGGGGATGAGGGGAGATGATGATGAGGAGGAGGGGGGATGAGGGGAGATGATGATGAGGAGGAGGGGGGATGAGGGGAGATGATGAGGGGGGGATGAGGGGAGATGATGAGGGGGGGATGAGGGGAGATGATGATGATGAGGAGGGGGGGATGAGGGGAGATGATGATGATGAGGAGGGGGGGATGAGGGGAGATGATGATGATGAGGAGGGGGGGATGAGGGGAGATGATGATGAGGAGGGGGGGATGAGGGGAGATGATGATGAGGAGGGGGGGATGAGGGGAGATGATGATGAGGAGGGGGGGATGAGGGGAGATGATGATGAGGAGGGGGGATGAGGGGAGATGATGATGATGAGGAGGGGGATGATGATGAGGAGGGGGGATGATGAGGAGGGGGGATGTTGATGAGGAGGGGAGATGATGATGAGGAGGGGGGATGAGGAGGGGAGATGATGATGAGGAGGGGGGATGAGGGGAGATGATGATGAGGGGAGATGATGAGGGGGGGATGGGGGGATGAGGGGAGATGATGATGAGGAGGGGGGGATGAGGGGAGATGATGATGAGGAGGGGGGGATGAGGGGAGATGATGATGAGGAGGGGGGATGAGGGGAGATGATGATGATGATGAGGAGGGGGATGATGATGAGGAGGGGGGATGAGGGGAGATGATGATGAGGGGAGATGAGGAGGGGGGATGAGGGGAGATGATGATGAGGGGAGATGATGAGGGGGGGATGGGGGGATGAGGGGAGATGATGATGAGGAGGGGGGGATGAGGGGAGATGATGATGAGGGGGGATGAGGGGAGATGATGATGAGGAGGGGGGGATGAGGGGAGATGATGATGAGGAGGGGGGATGAGGGGAGATGATGATGAGGAGGGGGGGATGAGGGGAGATGATGATGAGGAGGGGGGGATGAGGGGAGATGATGATGAGGAGGGGGGATGAGGGGAGATGATGATGATGATGAGGAGGGGGGATGATGATGATGAGGAGGGGGGATGATGATGATGAGGAGGGGGGATGATGATGATGAGGAGGGGGGATGATGATGATGAGGAGGGGGGATGATGATGATGAGGAGGGGGGATGTTGATGAGGAGGGGAGATGATGATGAGGAGGGGGGGATGAGGGGAGATGATGATGAGGGGAGATGAGGAGGGGGGGATGAGGGGAGATGATGATGAGGAGGGGGGGATGAGGGGAGATGATGATGAGGAGGGGGGGGATGAGGGGAGATGATGATGAGGAGGGGGGGGATGAGGGGAGATGATGATGAGGAGGGGGGGGATGAGGGGAGATGATGATGAGGAGGGGGGATGAGGGGAGATGATGATGATGAGGAGGGGGGATGATGATGATGAGGAGGGGGGATGATGATGATGAGGAGGGGGGATGATGATGATGAGGAGGGGGGATGATGTTGAGGAGGGGGGGGGTGAGGGGAGATGATGATGAGGAGGAGGGGGGATGAGGGGAGATGATGATGAGGAGGAGGGGGGAGGAGGGGAGATGATGATGAGGAGGAGGGGGGAGGAGGGGAGATGATGATGAGGAGGAGGGGGGGAGGAGGGGAGATGATGATGAGGAGGAGGGGGGGATGAGGGGAGATGATGATGATGAGGAGGGGGGGGATGAGGGGAGATGATGATGAGGAGGGGGGGATGAGGGGAGATGATGATGAGGAGGGGGGGATGAGGGGAGATGATGATGAGGAGGGGGGATGAGGGGAGATGATGATGATGAGGATGGGGATGATGATGAGGAGGGAGATGATGAGGAGGGGGGATGATGATGATGAGGAGGGGGGATGATGAGGAGGGGGGATGATGATGATGAGGAGGGGGGATGATGATGAGGAGGGGGGATGATGATGAGGAGGGGGGGATGAGGGGAGATGATGATGAGGGGAGATGATGATGAGGAGGGGGGGGATGAGGGGAGATGATGATGAGGAGGAGGGGATGAGGGGAGATGATGATGAGGAGGAGGGGGGATGAGGGGAGATGATGATGAGGAGGAGGGGGGATGAGGGGAGATGATGATGAGGAGGAGGGGGGGATGAGGGGAGATGATGATGAGGAGGAGGGGGGGATGAGGGGAGATGATGATGAGGAGGAGGGGGGGATGAGGGGAGATGATGATGAGGAGGAGGGGGGGATGAGGGGAGATGATGATGAGGAGGAGGGGGGATGAGGGGAGATGATGATGAGGAGGAGGGGGGATGAGGGGAGATGATGATGAGGAGGAGGGGGGATGAGGGGAGATGATGATGAGGAGGAGGGGGGATGAGGGGAGATGATGATGAGGAGGAGGGGGGATGAGGGGAGATGATGATGAGGAGGAGGGGGGATGAGGGGAGATGATGATGAGGAGGAGGGGGGATGAGGGGAGATGATGATGAGGAGGAGGGGGGATGAGGGGAGATGAGGAGGGGGATGAGGGGAGATGATGATGATGAGGAGGGGGGATGAGGGGAGATGATGATGATGAGGAGGGGGGATGAGGGGAGATGATGATGATGAGGAGGGGGGATGAGGGGAGATGATGATGATGAGGAGGGGGGATGAGGGGAGATGATGATGATGAGGAGGGGGGATGAGGGGAGATGATGATGATGAGGAGGGGGGATGAGGGGAGATGATGATGATGAGGAGGGGGGATGAGGGGAGATGATGATGATGAGGAGGGGGGATGAGGGGAGATGATGATGATGAGGAGGGGGGATGAGGGGAGATGATGATGAGGAGGGGGGATGAGGGGAGATGATGATGAGGAGGGGGGGGATGAGGGGAGATGATGATGAGGAGGGGGGGATGAGGGGAGATGATGATGAGGAGGGGGGGATGAGGGGAGATGATGATGAGGAGGGGGGATGAGGGGAGATGATCATGATGATGAGGAGGGGGATGATGATGAGGAGGGGGGATGATGATGATGAGGAGGGGGGATGATGATGATGAGGAGGGGGGATGATGATGATGAGGAGGGGGGATGAGGGGAGATGATGATGATGATGATGATGAGGAGGGGGGATGAGGGGAGATGATGATGAGGAGGGGGGATGAGGGGAGATGATGATGATGATGATGAGGAGGGGGGATGAGGGGAGATGATGATGATGATGAGGAGGGGGGATGAGGGGAGATGATGATGATGATGATGATGAGGAGGGGGGATGAGGGGAGATGATGATGATGATGATGATGAGGAGGGGGGATGAGGGGAGATGATGATGATGAGGAGGGGGGATGAGGGGAGATGATGATGATGAGGAGGAGGGGGGATGAGGGGAGATGATGATGATGAGGAGGGGGGATGAGGGGAGATGATGATGATGATGATGAGGGGGGATGAGGGGAGATGATGATGATGATGATGATGAGGAGGGGGGATGAGGGGAGATGATGATGATGATGATGAGGAGGGGGGATGAGGGGAGATGATGATGATGATGAGGAGGGGGGATGAGGGGAGATGATGATGATGATGAGGAGGGGGGATGAGGGGAGATGATGATGATGAGGAGGGGGGATGAGGGGAGATGATGATGATGATGAGGGGGGATGAGGGGAGATGATGATGATGAGGAGGGGGATGAGGGGAGATGATGATGATGAGGAGGGGGGATGAGGGGAGATGATGATGAGGGGGGATGAGGGGAGATGATGATGAGGGGGGATGAGGGGAGATGATGATGATGATGATGATGATGAGGGGGGATGAGGGGAGATGATGATGATGAGGAGGGGGGATGAGGGGAGATGATGATGATGAGGAGGAGGGGGAATGAGGGGAGATGATGATGATGAGGAGGAGGGGGGATGAGGGGAGATGATGATGATGAGTAGGAGGGGGGATGAGGGGAGATGATGATGATGAGGAGGAGGGGGGATGAGGGGAGATGATGATGAGGGGAGATGAGGAGGAGGGGGGGATGAGGGGAGATGATGGGGGAGGGAAGAGGCACAGAGGGACACAGGGGGCAGCACATTTCCCACCCTCGGCTTATACTTGAGTCACTAAGTTTTCCCAGTATTTTGTGGCAAAATAGGTGCCTCGACTTATACTTGGTCGGCTTATACTCTAGTATATACAGTAATTACACAACAGTATTAAGTTTGCAAATTGGCAATAAAAAAAAATCATATTTTTGTATGTGGCATTTTAGGGTTATATCGATCCCGGGTATCAATGAGTTAATACATATCAGTCCACCCATATGGACTAGAATAGTATCGCATATTGGACTCCTAAACCTAATAGATTGCCATGTAACCTCCATGGTTTCCTGCCGTAATGATGGCTGTCTCATTTTAAATTGGCTGTTTTGAAATGGGTGGTTATGGCCTTGCCTAATTAATCATGTTCCTGCCCTGAACTGCTACGCACAAGTGCATGGTTTACGGCTTACATAGTTACATAGTAATTGAGGTAGAAAAAAGACTTTCAGTCCATCTAGTTCATCCTTTTAAGATCTCCTCTGATCTACAATATGTGGATTAGTTGTTGATGTTAACTTGCACGCTAATTCAATTGAATAGCACCGAAATTGGAGATGAATGGGATCTCGGAGCACGCCTGCAGACATACAGCCTATATTCCCAACATGTGGAATTGCATTTTAAACGGGCTCTTTGAGTCTAGCTATGAGCATAATTGGGCAGGGAAAGTAATTAAGATTGTTTAGAAAAAAATACATTTTGATATGTTTGTTAGTTTTTGGAGGTATCCATGATTATGGGTAAAGGTACTAGGGGAGACAAGGAAAACATTTGTGTATGTATGTATGACAAAGTTGGGCTTTCTTTATATTCTATGAGCTATATCCCCCAACAAAAATATTTTTGCCCCTACACAAATGTACATGATGCTTTTGTAAAGGTTATGTGTGTGAGAAGGTAATTTGTGTTTGCTCTTAGGTCCTGTAAGTTACCTGTTACTGGGCATGTGCAAGCAAAGGGGTAGATGTAAATTCAATCTAATTCAAGGTCTAATAATACTCATGTGATAGATAAGAAAAAACACAAACCTCATGCTCCAGTCATGAAATTATGAAACCAGACAAGATGTAATATTCTATACAGAAACAGTCCTCATAAATCCATTATGCACTGCTTTGACCTTGTAAGAGATAATGGAGTATCCAGCCTACTATAAAACCTCTCGCCTTACTATCTGCCCTCTAGATCTTATTCCATCACAGTCTGTTAGCTTACCCCAAGGTTCAGTCCTAGGCCCTCTTCTATTCTCCATCTATACATCCTCACCTGGTAATCTATTAAAATCTTTTGGATTTAAGTGTCATCTTTATGCAGAGACTGCCTCTCAAGCATATCCTCCTGAATGTCCGTCCACCATCTCAAACTCAACATGTCTAAGACCGAACTCTTAATCTTCCCACCATCAACTACAGCATCAATTCCTCACATCTCTCAACACCATCATCACTCCCACCTCCCAAGCCCGCTGCCTTGGAGTTCTATTGGACCCGCCCTCTGTTTCATTCGTCATATACTGTTACCAACAAAATCTTGTCTTTTCAATTAAAAAAACATTTCCAAAATGTCACTACCTTACACAAGACACAACTAAGATTATAATACATTCTCTCATCATATCTGGTCTTCACTACTGCAACTTCCTTCTGGCTGGCCTACCCACCACCAATCTTTCCCCAATTCAATCCATGATGAAAGCCTCCGCTAGACTCATCCACCTTACCTAATGACCAGTGTGTGCAGCACCTCTCTGTCAGTCACTCCACTGGCTTCCAATAGTCTTCAGAATAAAATTTAAAATCATGACCCTAAATTACAAAGCCCTCAACAACAGTTCACCCCCTTATATATTTGGTCCCATCTCCAAGTATTCTCCCAACCGCCCTCTCTAGGCACTGCTAATGACAGTCTTCTTTCCTCCTCTCACTCCTGCCTTCTGGACTTTTATTGTGCTGCCCCTACTCTCTGTAACTACTTGCCTCTCTCTGCTAGATTATCCTTTTGCCTCAAATCCTATAAAACCTTACTAAAAATAAACCTTAACATGCACCATGTATTTTTCATCCTCCTGTACCACACCCAAAACCCTTAGATTGTAAGTCTGCGAGTTCTCAATCTTGCAATGTGCTTTGGGGAAAGTGATATGGACACCAGATTCAAAGCTCAAAGACAGAGCCCTGCATTTTTTGTAATGCGTTAATATTGTTTTGCCTTGATTACAATGCATGTATAGTGCTACAGAATATTTTAGCAAGTTACAAATAAACTATTATAATGTTAATGATTACAATTCTGATTTTCTAAAAAAAAATATATATTTTATCCTCATGATTTAAACATTTACCAATGTTGTTAGTTTTTTTTATATAGTGCCTTTCAAAAGTATTCACCCCCCACTTGACTTTTTACCTATTTTAGTATCTTTATTTATATTTTGTTACATTACAGCCTTAAGTTCAATGTTTTGTTAATCTGAATTTTATGTGATGGAGCAGAACACAATAGACTAAGTTGGTGAAGTGAAATGAGAAAAATATATACATAAAACTATTTTTTAGAAATAGAAAACAGAAAATTGGGATGTGCATATGTATTCACCACCTTTGTTATGAAGCCCATAAAAAGCTCTGGTGCAACCAATTACCTTCAGTAGTCACATAATTAGGGAATTGATGTCCACCTGTGTGCAATCTAAGTTTCACATGATCTTTCATTACATATACACACCTTTTTTTTAAAGGCCCTAGAGGCTGCAACACCTAAGCAAGAGGCACCACTAACCAAACACTGCCATGAAGACCAAGGGACTCTCCAAACAAGTAAGGGACAATGTTGTTGAGAAGTACAAGTCAGGGTTAGGTTATAAAAAAATATCCAAATCTTTGATGATCCCCAGGAGCACCATCAAATCTATCATAACCAAATGGAAAAAAACATGGCACAACAGCAAACCTGCCAAGAGACGGCCACCCACCAAAACTCATGGACCGGGCAAGGAGGGCATTAATCAGAGAGGCAGCACAGAGACCCTAAGGTAACCCTGGAGGAGCTGCAGAGTTCCACAGCAGAGACTGGAGTATCTGTACATAGGACAACACTTAGCCATACGATCCATAGAGTTGGGCTTTATAGCAGAGTGGCCAGAAAAAAGCTTTGAGTTTGCGAAAAGGCACGTGGGAGACTCCCAAAATGTATGGAGGAAGGTGCTTTGGTCTGATGAGACTAAAATTGAACTTTTGGACCATCAAAGAAAACGCTATGTCTGGCGCAAACGCAACATATCACATCACTCAAAGAATGTTTTTCAGCATCCAGGACTGGGAAACTGGTCAGAATTGAGGGAAAGATGGATGGTGCTAAATACAGGGATATTCTTGAGCAAAACCTGTACCACTCTGTGCATGATTTGAGGCTAGGACGGAGGTTCACCTTCCAGCATCACAATGACCCCAAACAAACTGCTAAAGCAACACCTGAGTGGTTTAAAGGGGAAACATGTAAATGTGTTGGAATGGCCTATTCAAAGCCCAGACCTCAATCCAATAGAAATCTGTGGTCAGACTTAAAGATTGCTGTTCACAAGCGCAAACCATCCAGCTTGAAGGAGCTGGAGCAGTTTTGCAAGGAGGAATGGGTAAAAATCCCAGTGGTAAGATGTGACAAGCTAATAGAGACTTATCCAAAGCGACTTGGAGCTGTGATTGCTGCAAAAGGTGGCTCTACAAAGTATTGACTTTAGGGGGGTGAATAGTTATGCACATTGACTTTTTCAGTTATTTTGTCCTATTTGTTGTTTGCTTCACAATAAAAAAAAAACATCTTCAAAGTTGTGAGCATGTCATGTAAGGAGAGGGAAGGGAGAGAGGGGGAGAAAAGGAGAGTGGAGGGGGAGAAGGAGAGAGGAGCAAAGGGGGAGAAGGAAAGATGGGGAGAGAGGAGGACAGGGGAGGCGGAGAATGAGAGAAAAGGGGAGGAGGAGAAGGAGAGGGGAGCCGGAGAATTAGCGATGAGAAGGAAAGAGGGGGAGAGAAGGGGAGGTGGAGAATGAGAGATAAGGAGAGTGGAGGGGGAGAAGGAAAAGGGGGAAAGAGAAGAAGAGGGGAGGAGGAATGAGAGGGGGAGAAAGAGGGAAAGGATGGGGAGGGAAAAAGAGGGTGGGGGGAAGGGGGGGTAATGGGAGAGAAGGAGGAGGGAGAGAGAAGGAAATGGGGAGAGACGGAAAGAGGGGGGTAGAAGAAAATAGTTGGGATAGGAGGGGGGAAGGAGAGAAGGCGAGAAGGGGAGAGGGGGAAAGAGAATGAGAGGGGGAAGAATGAAAGAGGGGGAGAGAGAATGAGGGGGTAGGGGGAGAATGACAGAGGAGGGGAGAAGGAAAGAGGCGGAGAGAGAATAGGGGGGAAGGAAAGAGGGGAGGGGGAGTAGGAGAGGTGAGAGAATGAGATTTGAGGGGGAGAATGAGAGGAAAGTGGGAGCATGAGAGAAGAGAGGGGGAAATAGGGGAGGAGAGGGAAGGGATAGAGAGAGGAGATGGGGAGAAAAGGAGAGGGGGAGTGAGGAGAAGGAAAGAGTGATAGGGATGGGTAGATCAGGAGAGAGGGGGTTGAAGGAAAGAGTGATAGGGATGGGTAGAGCAGGAGAGAGGGGGTTGAAGGAAAGAGGGGGAGAGAAGGGGACAGAGAGAGGCTCAGCTGCAGGTGTGGGACTGGAGCATGCAAGAAACAGGTAAGTGATAGATAGGAGAGAGGAGAGGGGGAGGAGAGCCCAGGGAGAGGGGGAGAGAAAGAAAGAGGAAGGGAGGGGGGAAAGGAGAGGGGGGAGATAAGGAAAGAGGAGGAGGGGAGGCGGAGAGAGTGAGGGGAGAAGGAATGGGATTGAGAGGGGAGGGGGAGAAGGAAAGAGGTGGAGAGAGAAGGGGAGGCGGAGAAGGAAAAGATGGGGAGAGAAAAGGTGGAGAAGGAGACAGGAAGTGGAGAATGGGAGGGGAGAGAAGGAAAAAGGGGGAAAGAGAAGAAGAGGGGAGGGGGAATGAGAGGGGGAGAAAGAGGGAAAGGATGGTGAGGGAATAAGAGTGTAGGGGAAGATGGGAGGGGGGAGAAGGAAAGAGGGGAGAGGGAGGGGGGAAGGGGAGGGGTGTCTGCAGCACCAGTGTCTGCAGCACCTCTCTGTCAGTCACTCCACTGGCTTCCAATAGCCTCCAAAATAAAATTTTAAATCATGACCCTAAATTACAAAGCCCTCAACAACAGTTCACCCCTTATATATTTGGTCTCATCTCCAAGTATTCTCCCAACCGCCCTCTCTAGGCACTGCTAATGACAGTCTTCTTTCCTCCTCTCACTCCTGCCTTCTGGACTTTTATTGTGCTGCCCCTACTCTCTGTAACTACTTGCCTCTCTCCGCTAGATTATCCTTTTGCCTCAAATCCTTCAAAACCTTACTAAAAATAAACCTTAACATGCACCATGTATTTTTCATCCTCCTGTACCACACCCAAAACCCTTAGGGCCTCATTCTATTATCGGCCGTAAATCGGCCGTAAGGCTGCGATTCCTTGCGAGGGTTCAGTTAACTCGCGATTCTATTATACGGCCCCGCAAGGATCTCCTTTTACGGCCGGCCGCATATCTTGGAACCGGCCGTAAACTGTGAAATATAAAAACTCAAAAATAAATTCAAGCCTGCACTGTACAGCTCTGTAAATGCTAGGGATCATATTGGGGGACATGAGGAATAAAAGGAACCCACTCTCAAGCTTGCACATCTGCCCAAACCCGAGTTCAAATTAACTGTTTATTTGCCGGCTGCGGCGTGGGCGTGTCTGAGGTGCTCCAAGCACTCTGGACTTTTTACATGTATATTTTACGGATATTAAAAATGAAATATTTTACGGATTTGAGTACAGGATAATTATGTGCTATTTTTTCTAACACCTAAAATCCCTTTATAGTCTTCTCAAAGTGCAGGATGGCTTTATTTGAGCTATTTTATGTGCTTAATTGGTGCTAGCGAGACCTTTTTCCTGCAAGTAACTGCGGCTCGTTTTTAGCCTTGCAGAGAGGTTTCCCGGAGCAATTGAATTGCAAATCTCTTGCGGCCGTTTTAGATCAAAGGCTTTCCTCCGGCGCGATCGGCCGCAAGAGATAGCAAGGCACCGGCCGCAAGCCTGCCGGAGCCTACGGCCGTAAGGGAATAGAATAGCAGAATAGCTTGCGGCCGGTCCTTGCGGCCCCGCAGCGGCTGCGGCCGATAATAGAATGAGGCCCTTAGATTGTAAGTCTGCGAGTTCTCAATCTTGCAATGTGCTTTGGGGAAAGTGATATGGACACCAGATTCAAAGCTCAAAGACAGAGCCCTGCATTTTTTGTAATGCATTAATATTGTTTTGCCTTGATTACAATGCATGTATAGTGCTACAGAATATTTTAGCAAGTTACAAATAAACTATTACAATGATAATGATTACAAATCTGATTTTCTAAAAAAAATTAAAAAAAATTATGCTCATGGCTTAAACATTTACCAATGTTGTTAGTTTTTTTTAAATAGTGCCTTGCAAAAGTATTCACCCCCCCTTGACTTTTTACCTATTTTAGTATCTTTATTTATATTTTGTTACATTACAGCCTTAAATTCAATGTTTTGTTAATCTGAATTTTATGTGTTGGATCAGAACACAATAGTCTAAGTTGGTGAAGTGAAATGAGAAAAATATATACATAAAACTATTTTTTAGAAATAGAAAACAGAAAATTGGGATGTGCATATGTATTGACCACCTTTGTTATGAAGCCCATAAAAAGCTCTGGTGCAACCAATTACTTTCAGTAGTCACATAATTAGGGAATCGATGTCCACCTGTGTGCAATCTAAGTTTCACATGATCTTTCATTACATATACACACCTTTTTTTTAAAGGCCCTAGAGGCTGCAACACCTAAGCAAGAGGCACCACTAACCAAACACTGCCATGAAGACCAAGGGACTCTCCAAACAAGTAAGGGACAATGTTGTTGAGAAGTACAAGTCAGGGTTAGGTTATAAAAAAATATCTAAATCTTTGATGATCCCCAGGAGCACCATCAAATCTATCATAACCAAATGGAAAAAAACATGGCACAACAGCAAACCTGCCAATAGACGGCCGCCCACCAAAACTCATGGACCGGGCAAGGAGGGCATTAATCAGAGAGGCAGCACAGAGACCTAAGGTAACCCTGGAGGAGCTGCAGAGTTCCACAGCAGAGACTGGAGTATCTGTACATAGGACAACACTTAGCCATACGATCCATAGAGTTGGGCTTTATAGCAGAGTGGCCAGAAAAAAGCTTTGAATTTGCGAAAAAGCACGTGGGAGACTCCCAAAATGTATGGAGGAAGGTGCTTTGGTCTGATGAGACTAAAATTGAACTTTTGGGCCATCAAAGAAAACGCTATGTCTGGCGCAAACGCAACATATCACATCACTCAAAGAATGTTTTTCAGCATCCAGGACTGGGAAACTGGTCAGAATTGAGGGAAAGATGGATGGTGCTAAATACAGGGATATTCTTGAGCAAAACCTGTGCCACTCTGTGCGTGATTTGAGGCTAGGACGGAGGTTCCCCTTCCAGCAGGACAATGACCCCAAACAAACTGCTAAAGCAACACTTGAGTGGTTTAAGAGGAAACATGTAAATGTGTTGGAATGGCCTAGTCAAAGCCCAGACCTCAATCCAATAGAAAATCTGTGGTCAGACTTAAAGATTGCTGTTCACAAGCTCAAACCATCCAACTTGAAGGAGCTGGAGCAGTTTTACAAGGAGGAATGGGTAAAAATCCCAGTGGTAAGATGTGGCTAGCTCATAGAGACTTATCCAAAGCGACTTGGAGCTGTGATTGCTGCAAAGGGTGGTTCTACAAAGTATTGACTTTAGGGGGGTGAATAGTTATGCACATTGACTTTTTCTGTTATTTTGTCCTATTTGTTGTTTGCTTCACAATAAAAAAAAAAAAAAAACATCTTCAAAGTTGTGAGCATGTCATGTAAGGAGAGGGAAGGGAGAGAGGGGGCAGAGAAGGAGAGGGAAGGGAGAGAGTGGGGAGAGGGGGAGAAAAGGAGAGGGGAGAGGGGAGAAGGAGAGAGGAGCAAAGGGGGAGAAGGAAAGATGGGGAGAGAGGAGGACAGGGGAGGCGGAGAATGAGAGAAGGAGAGGGGAGGAGGAGAAGGAGAGGGGAGCAGCAGAATTAGCGATGAGAAGGAAAGAGGGGGAGAGAAGGGGAGGTGGAGAATGAGAGATAAGGAGAGGGGAGGGGGAGAAGGAAAAGGGGAAAGAGAAGAAGAGGGGAGGGGGAATGAGAGGGGGAGAAAGAGGGAAAGGATGGGTAGGGAATAAGAGGGGAGGGGGGAAGGGGGGGTAATGTGAGAGAAGGAGGAGGGAGAGAGAAGGAAATGGGGAGAGACAGAAAGAGGGGGGTAGAAGAAAATAGTTGGGAGAGGGGAGGGGGAGAAGGAAAAGGGGGAAGGAGAAGAAGAGGGGAGGGGGAGAAGGAAAAGGGGGAAGGAGAAGAAGAGGGGAGGGGGAATGAGAGGGGGAGAAAGAGGGAAAGGATGGGGAGGGAATAAGAGGGTAGTGGGAGGGGGGTAATGGGAGAGAAGGAGGAGGGAGAGAGAAGGAAATGGGGAGAGATGGAAAGAGGGGGGGTAGAAGAAAATAGTTGGGATAGGAGGGGGGAAGGAGAGAGGGCGAGAAGGGGAGAGGGGGAAAGAGAATGAGAGGGGGAAGAATGAAAGAGGGGGAGAGAGAATGAGAGGGTAGGGGGAGAATGAGAAGGTAGGGGGAGAATGAGAGAGGAGGGGAGAAGGAAAGAGGCGGAGAGAGAATAGGAGGGGGAGAAGGAAAGAGGCAGAGAGAGAATAGGAGGGGAGAAGGAAAGAGGGGAGGAGGAGTAGGAGAGGTGAGAGAATGAGATTTGAGGGGGAGAATGAGAGGAAAGTGGGAGCATGAGAGAGGAGAGGGGGAAATAGGGGAGGAGAGGGAAGGGATAGAGAGAGGAGAGGGGGAGAAAAGGAGAGGGGGAGTGAGGAGAAGGAAAGAGTGATAGGGATGGGTAGAGCAGGAGAGAGGGGGTTGAAGGAAAGAGTGATAGGGATGGGTAGAGCAGGAGAGAGGGGGTTGAAGGAAAGAGGGGGAGAGAAGGGGACAGAGAGAAGCTCAGCTGCAGGTGTGGGACAGGAGCATGCAAGAAACAGGTAAGTGATAGATAGGAGAGAGGAGAGGGGGAGGAGAGCCCAGGGAGAGGGGGAGAGAAAGAAAGAGGAAGGGAGGGGGGAAAGGAGAGGGGGGAGATAAGGAAAGAGGAGGAGGGGAGGGGGAGAGAGTGATGGGAGAAGGAATGGGGTTGAGAGATTGAGAGGGGAGGGGGAGAAGGAAAGAGGTGGAGAGAGATGGGGAGAGAAAAGGTGGAGAAGGAGACGGGAGGTGGAAAATGAGAGAGAGAGAGAATGAGAGGGGAGGGGAGAGAAGGAAAAAGGGGAAAAGAGAAGAAGAGGGGAGGGGGAATGAGAGGGGGAGAAAGAGGGAAAGGATGGTGAGGGAATAAGAGGGTAGGGGAAGATGGGAGGGGGGAGAAGGAAAGAGGGGAGAGGGAGGGGGGAAGGGGAGGGGTAATGGTAGAGAAGGAAATGGGGAGAGACGGAAAGAGGGGGGTAGAAGAAAATAGTTGGGATAAGAGGGGGGAAGGAGAGAGGGGGAGAGAGTATGAGAGGGTAGGGGGAGAATGAGAGAGGAGGGGAGAAGGAAAGAGGCGTAGAGAGAATAGGAGGGGAGAAGGAACGAGAGGGGAGGGGTAGAGAAGGAAAGAGGGAAGGGGGAGAAGGAGAGGGGAGAGAATGAGATTTGAGGGGGAGAATGAGAGGAAAGTGGGAGAATGAGAGAGGAGAGGGGAAAGAGGGGAGAGAGAAGGAAATAGGGGAGGAGAGGGAAGGGATAGAGAAAGGAGAGGGGGAGAAAAGGAGAGGGGGAGTGAGGAGAAGGAAAGAGTGATAGGGAGATAGGGATGGGTAGAGCAGGAGAGAGGGGGTTGAAGGAAAGAGGGGGAGAGAAGGGGACAGAGAGAGGCTCAGCTGCAGGCGTGGGACTGGAGCATGCAAGAAACAGGTAAGTGATAGAGAGGAGAGAGGAGAGGGGGAGGAGAGCCCAGGGAGAGGGGGATAGAAAGAAAGAGGAAGGTGGGGGGAAAGGAGAGGGGGGAGAGAGAAAGGAGACGGGGGAGAGAGAAAGGAGACGGGGGAGAGAAAGGAGACGGGGGAGAGAGAAAGGAGATGGGAGAGAGAGAAAGGAGAGGGGGAGAAAGAAGGAGACGGGGGAGAGAGAAAGGAGATGGGGGAGAGAGAAAGGAGACGGGAGAGAGAGGGGGAGAGAGAAAGGAGACGGGGGAGAGAGAAAGGAGACGGGGGAGAGAGAAAGGAGACGGGGGAGAGAGAAAGGAGACGGGGGAGAGAGAAAGGAGACGGGGGAGAGAGAAAGGAGACGGGGGAGAGAGAAAGGAGACGGGGGAGAGAGAAAGAGAGAGGGGGAGAGAGAAAGGAGACGGGGGAGAGAGAAAGGAGAGGAGGGAGTGAGAAAGGAGAGGGGGGAGTGAGAGAAAGGAGAGGGGGGAGTGAGAGAGAAAGGAGAGGGGGGAGTGAGAGAGAAAGGAGAGGGGGGAGTGAGAGAGAAAGGAGAGGGGGGAGTGAGAGAGAAAGGAGAGGGGGGAGTGAGAGAGAAAGGAGAGGGGGGAGTGAGAGAGAAAGGAGAGGGGGGAGTGAGAGAGAAAGGAGATGGGGGAGTGAGAGAGAAAGGAGAGGGGGGAGTGAGAGAGAAAGGAGAGGGGGGAGTGAGAGAGAAAGGAGAGGGGGGGAGTGAGAGAGAAAGGAGAGGGGGGAGTGAGAGAGAAAGGAGAGGGGGGAGTGAGAGAGAAAGGAGAGGTGGGAGTGAGAGAGAAAGGAGAGGGGGGAGATAAGGGGAAGGAGGAGAGGGGGGAGTGAGAAAGGAGAGGGGGGAGTGGGGAGGAGAGGGAGGAGAGGGGGGAGTGAGAGAGAAAGGAGAGGGGGGGAGTGAGAGAGAAAGGAGAGGGGGGAGTGAGAGAGAAAGGAGAGGGGGGAGTGAGAGAGAAAGGAGAGGGGGGAGTGAGAGAGAAAGGAGAGGGGGGAGTGAGAGAGAAAGGAGAGGGGGGAGTGAGAGAGAAAGGAGAGGTGGGAGTGAGAAGTGAGAGGGGGGAGATAAGGGGAGGGAGGAGAGGGGGGAGTGAGAAAGGAGAGGGAGGAGAGGGGGGAGTGGGGAGGAGAGGGGGGAGTGAGAAAGGAGAGGGGGGAGTGAGAGAGAAAGGAGAGGGGGGAGTGAGAGAGAAAGGAGAGGGGGGAGTGAGAGAGAAAGGAGAGGGGGGAGTGAGAGAGAAAGGAGAGGGGGGAGTGAGAGAGAAAGGAGAGGGGGGAGTGAGAAGTGAGAGGGGGGAGATAAGGGGAGGGAGGAGAGGGGGGAGTGAGAAAGGAGAGGGAGGAGAGGGGGGAGTGAGAACGGAGAGGGGGGAGTGAGAAAGGAGAGGGGGGAGTGAGAAAGGAGAGGGGGAGAGAGAAGGAGGGGGGAGAATGAGAGAGAGGGGGAGGGGGTAAAGAAGGAAAGAGGGGGAGAGAATGCTATGGGAGGGGGAGAAGGAGAGAGGGGGATAAGGAGAGGGAAGTGGTAGAGAAGGAAAGAGGGGGGATACGGGGAGGGGAGAATGAGAGAGGGGGAGAGAGAAGGAGGGGGGAGAATGAGAGAGAGGGGGAGAGAATGCTATGGGAGGGGGAGAAGGAGAGAGGGGGATAAGGAGAGGGAAGTGGTAGAGAAGGAAAGAGGGGGGATACGGGGAGGGGAGAATGAGAGAGGGGAAGAGAAGGAAAGAGGGGGAGAGAGAATGAGAGGGGAGGGGCAGAAGGAAAGATGGGCATAAGGAGTGGGGGAGGGAGAGAACGAAGGATGGGGAGAAGGAAAGTGTGGAGAATGAGAGAGAAGGGGAGGGGGAGAGGGGAGGAGTGGGAGAGAGAAGGAAAGAGGGGAGAGAGAGAGAAGGAAAGGGGAGAGAGAGAGAAGGAAAGGGGAGAGAGAGAGAAGGAAAGGGGAGGGAGAGGGGAGGAGGAGAGAGGCGAGGGAGAGAATGAGGGAGAGGGGAGGAGGAGAATGAGAGAGAAGGGGAGGAGTAGTAGAGGGGAGAGAGAAGGAAAGAGGGGGAGGGGGGGAGAAAAGGAGAAGGAAGGGAGAGAAGGAGAGAGGGGGAGAGAAGGGAGAAAAGGAGAAGGAAGGGAGAGAGGGGAGAGAAGGAGAGAGGGGAGAGAAGGAAAGAGGGGGAGGGAAGGGAGAGAGGAGGAGAGGGAAATGAGAGAGGAGAAGAGGGAAGGGAGAGAGGAGAAGAGGGAAGGGAGAGAGGAGAAGAGGGAAGGGAGAGAGGGGGAGAGGTGAGGGGGAGAAGTGAGAGGGAAGGGGGAGAGGTGAGAGGGAAGGGAGAGAGGAGAAGAGGGAAGGGAGAGAGGGGGAGATGTGAGAGGAGAGGGGGAGAGGTGAGAGGGAAGGGAGAGAGGGGGAGAGGTGAGAGGGAAGGGAGAGAGGGGGAGAGGTGAGAGGGAAGGGAGAGAGGGGGAGAGAGGGGGAGAGGAATGGGGGAGAGGAAAGGGCGCGAGGAGGAGAGGAAAGGGAGAGAGGAGGAGAGGGAAGGGAGAGAGTGGGGAGAAGGAATGAGAAGGAGAGGGGAGGGATGAGAAGGAGAGAGATAGGGTTGGGGGAGAGCGGGGGAAAAAAGGAGAGAGGGGGTAGAATAAAAGTAGGTGAGAGAAGGAGACGGTGGACAGAAAAGGGGAGAGAGAGATGGAGGAGACATGAGAGAGAGAGAGAGATGGGAATTGGGGGGGCTACACACAAAAAAAATGTGTGTTTGTATATATTTAATATAATTGTTGGCACCAGAGTGGGGCATGGAGAGCCCAATCTAAAAAAAATCATTTGGACCACCGCCACCTGGGGGGAGGGCCAAATTTATTTTTTTCCCCCGGGGCCCTCCATTTACTAGCTCGCCACTGGATCCTGACATGTATACCTGACAACATTAAGGAGCAATGATACCCAATAAAACAAGAATAATATATATTCAAGCTTCCCCTGATATGCATCTCTTCAATATATATATATATAAACTTTAAAGAGACATGGAAGATTTGGGGATTTCACCAGGAATATACTATACCTATGTATATCTTTACTTCTGTGTACTTTATTTTATTAAGAAGTGTTTAAAAGTTATTTTTTTCTGCCTAAAATCTTAGAAATAGTTCCTAACTGGTTTCCCCCTTTGCAGCTCATGAAGACAGTGTACTTAGGAATGCAATTTGTGGCAACATTCTGCAATATGCTACTTGAGAAAACTAATTTGAAACAATGCACTTCACAGTCTGTGTATTCATGAGCTGCATGAGCTACATAGATCAGACCTAAGCAGGTACAAACTATGATATTTGGCAGAACAAAAGAGTTTTTAAGCACTTCTTAATAAAATAATTATACAAGGCATGTGTATGCTGTGCAGTATATAAAACACAATACATGATCAACATCTTTAAGACTTGCAAATTTAAAGTACAAAAAATATCAGACTCTTATTAAAGTATGTATAAAAGAAAACTCTCAAATGTTGTTCATAAAGAACAGTAACTGCTTAAAAACATTAAAATTTAAAAAAATGATATAATTGGCTGCGTAATGTTGATCCCACTCCAGATAACAAGTGTGAGACACATGAGAAGCACCTTCAACTCCTGGGTCTTCTGCTGATCATCACTGTGCTAACCCCATGATGTTTAGCTATATGTATCTCTTTTGCAGAATAACAAATCCAGTAACAGCTAAAAAAAAATCTTAAATTTAAGTCTATTTACAAAAACGGTCTCTCCTGCCTTCTGACCATTGAAAGATTAATAATAGACGCTGAGCCGCATAGAGAAGACAGTGATTGATAGCAATTTTTACTCTTAAATCAGGAATGCACTGACCAGTTAACACATAACTGAGCTGTTTAGGTGATTTCAGCATTAAGGGTTAACTCTATTTTGTCTTTTGATCACTACATGGAGTTGTAGCTGTGTGTCTGGCTGGGGACAGTCAGTGACTCATGTAAACACAGATTTTGGCTCTATCCTGTTTGTGCTCTCCTTTGTGGAAGCGTGCCGACGGCGACTTTAGGTTCACTGGGGGGCGCTCGCGACACCATCTGGGGCAAAAAAAGGTAGTACACCCGAAGCCCCTAACCGGGCGTAGCAGCTCATTGATAACACTAGATGGCTCTTGGAGCACGCACGCGTTCCAAGAGTAGACGGGTGAGCGCTGTTCCGGCTAACAAGGGCGCACACAAAACAGGATAGGACCCAGATTTTCCTTTATTGATTTCTGTGACAAATTAAAAAAGTACCTCAACATGCTTTTAGGGGATCTTTAATGTGATGTGGTCCAAAGTGTGCTTAATTAAGTGTACCCTTAAGGAAAATATAGGCTTCCACTGTACATGTATAAAATAGCATGTATGATAAAAGAGAAAATACAAATATTTAACTAGTGTGAACTCTATTTAAAGGTCCACTGAAGCGTTCTTTTCAAAATATGCTAAGAACTGCACATGATAATGAATACAACCTTGCTCAGATATGTCACCAAAGCTATATATACAATGCAAAAGTGGCAGCTAAAAGTGCCAGTGCTTTCATTAGGACTAATAGAAAGTTCATTACTTTGCAAGGACAGAAGAAAGAAGGAGCCCAGAAATGGAAATGAAAGCCTGCAGTAAATAATAATAAGGGAATGTTACTATTGTGTTTTACTTTCTCAAAGTATTTGTTCATTAATTTAATTAATTAAAATATCAATATACAAAATATGACCGCAGTGGTCCTTAAAAGCAAAATCCATATACTACAGTCAAAATGTTTGTTTATTGTTTATATGTTTATTTTAAGTTTACGCTCACTGCCAAACGTAAGATTGTGGCGACGATTAATTTATCGCACTATAAATGGAAATAAATGTTATATTTAGCCTATTATGAAATGTATATTGTCAGCTCTACACACAGTTTCCACGAGCATTTGCCCATAATAAATATGGTGACCAGTAATCTCTCGAAGAGTCAATGGGTAAGCGCCGGAATTTGCCTAATGTTACACAGAGCGGAAGTGACGTTTTACAACTGGTTGCCGCCGCCGGAAGTTAACTGTCAATGAACGTTCGGTTAACGTAGGAGTCGCGTGCTCCCGTTTCATGAGCTGCTGGTGCCTGATACTAAGTGCGGAGGGATAAAGGGGGAGTCACCGGAGAGAAGCGGAGACCCTGAGTCTATAGGTAAGATAGAAGGGCACAATGAGACAGCCACGTGCTGCTATAGATATATGGCGTAAGGAGATACCACACTGCACAGTCAGATACACTATAGAGAAAGAAGGTGGTACCCTATAGGGAGACATTATAGTGCACTAACACTATATAGGGAGACATTACAGTGCACTAACATACTATATAGGGAGACATTACAGTGCACTAACATACTATATAGGGAGACATTATAGTGCACTAACATACTATATAGGGAGACATTACAGTGCACTAACATACTATATAGGGAGACATTACAGTGCACTAACATACTATATAGGGAGACATTACAGTGCACTAACATACTATATAGGGAGACATTACAGTGCACTAACATACTATATAGGGAGACATAGTGCACTAACATACTATATAGGGAGACATTACAGTGCACTAACATACTATATAGGGAGACATTACAGTGCACTAACATACTATATAGGGAGACATTATAGTGCACTAACATACTATATAGGGAGACATTACAGTGCACTAACATACTATATAGGGAGACATTACAGTGCACTAACATACTATATAGGGAGACATTACAGTGCACTAACATACTATATAGGGAGACATTACAGTGCACTAACACTATATAGGGAGACATTACAGTGCACTAACATACTATATAGGGAGACATTACAGTGCACTAACATACTATATAGGGAGACATTACAGTGCACTAACATACTATATAGGGAGACATTACAGTGCACTAACATACTATATAGGGAGACATTACAGTGCACTAACATACTATATAGGGAGACATTATAGTGCACTAACATACTATATAGGGAGACATTATAGTGCGCTAACATACTATATAGGGAGACATTACAGTGCACTAACATACTATATAGGGAGACATTACAGTGCACTAACATACTATATAGGGAGACATTACAGTGCACTAACATACTATATAGGGAGACATTACAGTGCACTAACATACTATATAGTGTGATCTAACACCGCACTAATACTATATAGTGTGATCTAACACCGCACTAATACTATATAGTGAGATCTAACACCGCACTAACATACTATATAGTGAGATCTAACACCGCACTAACATACTATATAGTGAGATCTAACACCGCACTAACATACTATATAGTGAGATCTAACACCGCACTAACATACTATATAGTGAGATCTAACACCGCACTAACATACTATATAGTGAGATCTAACACCGCACTAACATACTATATAGTGAGATCTAACACCGCACTAACATACTATATAGTGAGATCTAACACCGCACTAACATACTATATAGTGAGATCTAACACCGCACTAACATACTATATAGTGAGATCTAACACCGCACTAACATACTATATAGTGAGATCTAACACCGCACTAACATACTATATAGTGAGATCTAACACCGCGCTAACATACTATATAGTGAGATCTAACACCGCGCTAACATACTATATAGTGAGATCTAACACCGCGCTAACATACTATATAGTGAGATCTAACACCGCGATAACATACTATATAGTGAGATCTAACACCGCGATAACATACTATATAGTGAGATCTAACACCGCGATAACATACTATATAGTGAGATCTAACACCGCGATAACATACTATATAGTGAGATCTAACACCGCGATAACATACTATATAGTGAGATCTAACACCGCGATAACATACTATATAGTGAGATCTAACACCGCGATAACATACTATATAGTGAGATCTAACACCGCACTAGCATACTATATAGTGAGATCTAACACCGCGATAACATACTATATAGTGAGATCTAACACCGCGATAACATACTATATAGTGAGATCTAACACCGCGATAACATACTATATAGTGAGATCTAACACCGCGATAACATACTATATAGTGAGATCTAACACCGCGATAACATACTATATAGTGAGATCTAACACCGCGATAACATACTATATAGTGAGATCTAACACCGCGATAACATACTATATAGTGAGATCTAACACCGCGATAACATACTATATAGTGAGATCTAACACCGCGATAACATACTATATAGTGAGATCTAACACCGCGATACCATACTATATAGTGAGATCTAACACCGCGATAACATACTATATAGTGAGATCTAACACCGCGATAACATACTATATAGTGAGATCTAACACCGCGATAACATACTATATAGTGAGATCTAACACCGCGATAACATGCTATACAGTGATATATAACCGCACTGACGTGCTATACAGTGATATATAACCGCACTGACGTGCTATACAGTGAGGTATAACAGTACTGACGCGCTATACAGTGAGGTATAACAGTACTGACGCGCTATGCGGGGAGACATAACGACGCGCTATGCGGGGAGACATAACGACGCGCTATGCGGGGAGACATAACGACGCGCTATGCGGGGAGACATAACGACGCGCTATGCGGGGAGACATAACGACGCGCTATGCAGGGAGACATAACGCCGCGCTGACGCACTATGCGGGGAGACATGACACCGCGCTGACGTGCTGTGCGGGGAGACATAACACCACATGGAAACACTGTATAGAGATATACCAGTGCATATACCATTTAACAGCTTGGCACCGCCACTCTGCGTAGGGAGGCGCCAGTGCGCGGCCTGGCACTCTGTGTAGGGAGGCATAACACTGCAACGGGTTGCTGCCATTCTATGGAGAAATATTATGTTAGGATTAATAGTACCAAACTGCACCGTGTATAGAACACATTTGTCAAAATATAGTTCTAGATGGCTGGAGCCAAACCGTTATATAGTAATTAAGGTTAAAAAAAGAGCGATCAAGGTCAACCTTTTTAGATCTCCTTATTATCCTTATAATATGTGAACAGAAAAACACCATTGAAACTTTGCCAATTGTCTCATAAGGGGGGGGTGAATGATTTCCTGACCCCTGGTACTTTCGATCAGGTTCCTTCCTGGATCAATACCTCTTTACTAGTTATCAGAGATTACCCTGAATGCCTTTTGTATTCAAAACTGTATTCAAATATTTAGAACATTCCTCAATGGACTCACATAAAATCAAAATATCCTGAAAATCTGGGGTGATACAGTCTAACTGTACTACACTCGACAAAACTTGTAATAAACTGTGTGGCCTGGTCACACTTAAGGAGCACCGAACTAAAACATTTTTAAAAAGTAAAAAAAAAAAGAATGCATTGTACACAATGAGGGACAGCTCCATTACTCCAAATATTACTACCAGCTCTTGTGAAGTGGAAGGAAAACTGAAACTAAATCCGTTACTTGTATTGTGACACTGGAGACAGATTTACCATTTTTGACGGCTCGCTTACAGTTTGCTCGGTAATCATAAACTGACAAAATAGATGGTTCTTCACTATTACCATAATCTGTAATGCTTCCACCAAATTCGCAAATAGAAAGTGATAGACCGTTGGACAAGGTAAGGTAGTATAATAAACATTTGTCTGAATGCCCTTAATGAGTTTAGGAGTTTGCTTTGATTAAAACAATGTGTCCTAAAACAAAGACCTTTTTCAATTCCGACTGGTAAATAGTCCTGAAGTTGAAACACTGAGGTTAAAGGCTGGGTATTTTAATGATGGAAAGCACAGCCGTCGAATAGGATGATTCTCGCAGAGGAAAGATACTGGAGTGGGTTGCCAGTTCTTTTTAGTGGACCCAAATTTGCCTGACCTCTCTGCTATGACCTTGGGTGAACCTACATGGTTTAGCTCACAGATTGAGGAACACAAACCCTTCACCATGACAAAGTAGCGTTTCCAGAAGGGGGTACAGTACTAAGTCGACTACAACTGTCTCTTTAATAAACAAGACGATAGCTTTGGAGTGGAAGAGATTTAGGGCCTCATTCAATTGCGATTTGGCCAAATGAATAGGGCTCTATATAAGCACAGAGCTTTTTTTCGTTCGTAAGACCTTGCTTTTGGATAGACGTTCACAAACTAAAAACCTTTGTAAAAAATATATGCTCTGTGCTTGTATTGAGCCCTTTTCAATTGGCCGAATCGTAATTGAATGAAGGCCCTTAGATTGACAGAAATACATTAGCTTTGTTTCTTACCTCAGAATAATAATAAATATGGTTAATATATTTAGTAAAGCTACCGTGATTGAGATTTTCTTGCTTTTTTTTTTATTGTATTTTTTTTTATATACAAAGCTTATTTTGAATATTCATGTTTGCAAAGTGTATCGCATATTAACTGGTAAGTGGTTTGCAGTTTGAATACATTTTTATTTTTGCTATAATTATGGTAGAAGCAGCTGGTTGAAAGGGTGTTGATTTTAACAAATTATTTTTGTAGAATTGTGTATTCTCAGGGACAGATTTTATGGTCAAGTATTTTTTTTATTTATCTTAAGATAAATACAGAAGCCACGTCCTGAGTAATTTTTAGATATAAAGTTAATATTTTATTATTACTTGGCATAGTGTAAAGTCTGTTGAGCTCAGATACCTTTCTTGATATTGTTTTAAAAAAAATACACAATTTTAATCTGCAGTTAAACAAAAAAATGTTTTCTCAAGATGTTGAGCATTATACGGTAATTTAAAAATGTATTCCCCAGTTTAGATTGTAAAGCTATTGCAGTAAACAAAATATGTTGTAATTAGGGATATATGTTGAAATCCTGTTGTTAGTCAGTAATGAGCAACCTGTTACACTGCAAAGGATCAGTAAACTCCCCGTTATCCGGCACCCGCGGGTACTCCCTATTGCTTAAAAAGGCATTAGCCACTAAACTGGGCTATTTGGGCCCATAAAGAAATAAATAGAAAAACATATATTTTGGGGGGGGGGGGGGGGGGGGCGCAGTTTAAAACTGCCAGATAGGTTGCTGTTGCTTGAGAGTCCCGGATAATGTGTGTGTAATTATAATTATACACACGTATACCCGGTTTGCGCTACCTCACTGAGTGCTTTTTCGTTCTTTCTGCTCCCAGTCCCAGTAGAGGGCTAAATCCTGCAATAGCGCTGAAAATCATGTTGCTTGCAATTAAATCCTCTGTCTTTTTTTTTTTTGCCATAGCGTTGTTCAGCACTTTAGCGATATAATGTCCCGTTTAGCACGGTTTCGTATAGTGCTCCTGCATGCAGGAACGCATATACTGCACTAAACTGGGTAAATGTGTCTGTTTCTGGTTGTACTCCACATGGTTTTCTTGGCAAAGATACTGGAGTGGGTTGCCAGTTCCTTCTTCAGTGGACCACAATTGTCTGACCTTTCTGTTACGACCTGCCCATCTTGGGTGACCCTGCTTGGTATAGCTCACAGCTTCACTGAGATACACAAGCCCCTTCACCGTGACAAGGGAGCTGTCCAGAAGATGTATATAAAAATTGTGTTTAGGCATAAATGACTTTTTAAGATCTTCCCTCTTGAACCTGTCTTGGGTCATTATTTACACCCACACACATATACCATTTGCATTTTGACATTACATTTTGGAAATGACAATACATCTCTCCAATTCGTCTACCCCAGGGAGTATTTCAGTGTAATTACTCCCTGGGGTCTGACTATGCCCAGTCTTATTTTGCACTTTGCTTACCCTGAAGGCAGTGAGTTCTACTGACTATATGTTCTCTGCATTTCCTGTTCATGTTTTTCTTAATATTTTTTTCATGCAAAAAAAAAAAGTAAAATGTTTTAAACTTTATTTTTTTAAGTGCAAATGTTGGAGGACCTAGAGCTCCTCTTCATTTATTGAATCTCATGTGAATAACTTGTTCCATTCATTTTTTTCAGGGTTCTTGATATGCCCTTAACGGTGCTGGCAGGTTACATGTGATATGACAAAAATAAACCAATGGGTCAGCAAGATGGCTTCAGAGACTCCTGGATCTGCAGTGTCAGTGGTTGGACAAGGGTCTGTTTTAGGGAAATCTTCACTCCACATGGTGGGGTACATGGGAAAAGTCAGTGAAACTTTTTTTTTTTTTTTTTTTTAATTTCACATTTTTTCCTTAGCTTTTTGTTTTTTCTTTCCACGGAAATCTAACCAGTAAACAAAAAAAGGCGAAAGATTGTTCATTAGGCAAATCATTGTTTTTACAAAAGAATGAATCCACTGATTTGTAAAGTAATTCTCTAATGTTCTAAAATCTGTCATGTTTTATATACTTGTGATGAATGTATTGGTCAATCTTACTATGTATTTAATTGCCAGGGGGTTTAGATATAATTGCATATTTTGGGCGGCAAAGCTTTTTCTAAGTCTACGATGACCGTTTCCAAGGAAAATGATGAGAAAACGGCCTCATTGGGGAATCTTGCATTATATTTTGCTAATGTCCTATCATTTAAATATGATAGTAAGCATTTAAAAAATTAACATTCTGTAGTTGAAACCTCCAAAGGTGAGAAATGTATTATCTAAGAGTACATTTTTATGTAATGCATTAAAAAGTGATGGTTTAAAGGGAGAGTGACCCTTTAACAGCTACGCATTTCACCAATAACTCTTGAAACACCGTCTGTGACTGACTAGTATATCTAGTACTATAGAAACATTGTATGCATTAGCTATGGAGGGCAGACCTTAATAGGGACTGTTTGGAAGATTTCAGGACTTTTAAGCACCAGTTAATAAAATGATGTGTAAATATGCAAACATAAGTAGATTATTTTAATATTAAAAACATGTCCCTTTTTTAAGGTAGTCACGTTTTTACTTTTTACAAATTCACCATGGTCGTCCCCTTTAAATTGCACAGTAAAATGTTTTCATTGCGTTTCTGTGCCTTTAAAATGGAAAATATAGTTTAAAAATAATCTAGTAATGCCTCTTTTTTCCTTCAAATGTGGGAACATCAGATCCACTTAAATGCTACTTCTGCCTGTTCTGTACACCAACAAATAGCTGTATTTTCAAATGAATATATGATTATTCCACAATCCTGAGCCTTACACATAACTTACACTAACTGTAGAGAGCTGTTGCTTGCAGCACAAAAAGCCGCTTCTGAGCTCTGTACGCACAGGATGATGTTCCAAGGAAGCATCCATACTGTCTCATACCAAGGTGCTAGAGTTGTCTATTTTTAAGGCTCAGAAACACATATATAATCACATTAAATTCTTAAACTAGAATTTAATATTTTCAAGATTAGTCTGGCGGCTTCTTTATCAGTTCTTGCATAGTAGTGGTAATGACAGTATGTATCTGAAACATTTAAATTTGTATTGTGTAATATGCATCTAACAAAAAATGTACTTAATATCACTGTGGGTTTAGTTTTTTTTTTATTGATCAATAGCAATTATCACTTTCTTGAAAGTAGAAACAATGTAGGCATGGCAAAGCTGTAATTATTTTGATGTTCTACTGCAACCTATCAGAGAGTCCTAAGTACTGATTAATCGGAACAGTTATTTATTCTATGTTTAATGTAACAAATGTATTTCATCAACAGAGACTCAAAACTCCTCTGTATTCTGATTGTTTGCGAATCTGCCCAATCTCAGTGATGTAGCTTTTGTTTTTTCCCTAGAATCCTGAATCCTACACCCCTATTACAGATGGAAGCTGCCCAGCATGTAAGGCCAAGGGCCAGATACAATCCCTCCGGACGTACCGTATTAGTTTTACGCAGTCAATCTTCCTCTGTGCGAATCCACAGGTAGGAGCTGTTCTGGCCTTTCCTTTGTTTATTCAGCTATTGCATTGTATTGTACAATGTTGTTTCTTAGCAATTGTGATAAAACATTAAGTGGGGAGACGCATGTATTTGGGTCTGGCACAGATACATGTGTTGTACTAGTTCTCTCCAAGCCCATAAGCAATTCATAGAGAATGTCAACATATCGTAAGGTGCTTTATACAGTGATTGTCTGTGGTTTGTGTAGTATCTTGATGATAAGAAATATACATCATCTTATTTCCTATAGTTAGGGCCACTGGAGACCCTTAATTACAAAATGTTCTTTAGCGTAATTTTAATTGACAGTTTGCCAAATGTTTTTTTTTTAAAGAAAATACAGCTTTTAACGTATTAAAGAGCTACTGTAGAGGACACCTAATACAATCTGCATATGAAGAAAATATATTTCACTATAGCTTTTAAAACGTAACATTTTATTTCAGTGTTCTCTTCACTCCATCTTAAGTGTCCAGGGAGTGGGAGAGGACCTGAACACGAGGCTGTGAAGCAGTGGCTGCTGCAGAGGAGGAGGCAGATTCTATGATGGCAGCCTCCTGGGCAGATACACTCCCACCTCCTGTACACCTGATAGCGGGTGAAGGGACGCAGAAATCCTTGTCTATAACTCTGATGTTTTTTTTTTATACGTTTACATTGACTTTGAGACATTGATGTAAGTTTATTGTATTAAAATGTATTTTCTAGTTTAGTTCTTATCCTTATTTATACAAATTATACATTTTTTGAACTTTGTAGTTATCTCTTTAATACATAAAAAGGTGGTATAATTTGTATTTGTCCTTCCAAAATCATTTAGCTTATCTTGTGAGTTCTTCAAAAGAACATAGTGTATAAACAAGGCTCCAGAGTTGTGGTCTTTTAAATCTTTATTATAGGGTCTGTGTAATGGTCTATAGGATTGAGCTCTTCCTTGGTCTATAGGATTGAGCACATTTACCCACAACCTGCCTCCTTAGTTGTGCAGCGTAGAAGCAATAGCTCCCAACTTTGCAACAGCCTGTAATGTTAGGGAGAGCTCTAGAGTATGTCATTTATATATTATAACAGTATATTATATTGACAATAGTACTTAACATTTTGTGGATTAACATTTTTATTTGGTTTTCTAATTGTGTTTTTCAGTGTATTTATCCCTTGGGATACACACCTCTTGATAATATAATTGCCAATACTGCTGACTTAAAGAAGCGCCAGAGTCCACCTAAACCTAGGAAGAGAAGCATCTTGGAAGCTGCAATAAGTCCTAAAACTAGTGTGAAGAAATATAGGTCTGATGCTTCAGTCTGTGGGGAAAGTATTTCCGTCCCCCAAAACGGCAGCTATAAATTTCTGCATGGCTCTATGACATCAACATGTAACATTTCAAGCCCTTTAGTGCAAAATAGTTATGAGGGGAGAGATCTCCAGGAGCAAAATGTGATGGAAAATTCAAGTTCTGGAATTTCTGGCCTACAAGTCAACTATTCATCTCCGTCATCTTGTAATGTACCACATGGGGAAATCTCAAGCGTGCTGTTGCAGGAAGATCATACCGGGTTTCAAGAAGGAGCAGCACCTAATAAAGTTATGGAAATGACTGACTCCTTAAATAGAAGTTCTGCTACCCTCCAAAATGGACACAGTAGACTTCTAGAAACAGCTAAAAATCCACTGTACATGTTTTCAAGCCCATCTAAAATATTGATGGTCAGTGGTGAAAATAACACAGGACAATGTTCGGGTTTTGAGAAATTAAGTAGGGATCCAGGTTTGTCAAAGAATGAGCCCAATGTTTTACTTGCCTTATCTGACAAAGGGGAGTCTAAGCTTTCAACCTTAACTGATCATCTGCAGAACATTCAGCCTGAACACGTGGAAGAAAATTCATCTATGGAAATGTCTACATCTCTCTGTAGTGGATCTTTTGGGAATGATAGCAGTAATATGAGTGTGGAAGCAGCTCCAGTGCCAGACTGTATCGGCATTCAAACACTTGTTGCAGCACAGGACAGTCAAGAAAAAGTGTGTGACGTAATGCTATCAAACAATTTGTTGCAAGACACTCAAGGGGACAATATATTGGTAAAAGTGTCCACTTCACTGTGCAATGAATCTGCTGTGAAAGATACCAGCAATGTAAGTATGGCGGGTGAGATTATAGCACAACTCCTTTTGCTACAAGACAGTCAAGAAAAAATGTGTGATGTTTCTCTCTCAAATGATTTATCAAAAAGCATTCAGCCTCAACCTGAACACCATGTGAATGAAGGTATGGCTATGGAAACTTCCAAAAGCAATACAGCAGCGACCATGAAAGACAACAACAATGAAAGTCCCGCAAGAGCTCCATTGCCAGATGTAAAATCGTTTCTTCCCATACAGGACAGTACAGATATTTCTTACCCAAATGGTTTCTTGAAGGGCGTTCAGCCAGAACTCCAGATGAATAAAGATACAGATATGGAAACCTCCCAAATCAGTGAAGTGGCTATTGTAAAAGAAACAGGCAATTTAAATCTGGAAACGGCGCAGTTGCCTGATTATGAATTTATAGAACCAGTTCTTCCTGTAAGAGAGAAGGTGTGTGACATTTCTTTCTCAAGTGATTTGTTGAAGGACGTCCAGCCAAGACACCAAGTGAATGAAGATACAGTTGGGGAAACATCCCAAGGCAGAGACATATCTATTGTGAAAGATAACAGCAATATAAATCTAGCAGAAGCTCAAGAGTCGGATTCGATGTTTTTAGAATCTTGTCACCCTGTACAGGGCAATCCAGAAAAGCTATGTGATGATTCTCACTCAGCTGGATTGTTGAAGGACCATCTGTTTCAGTCTGACAAACATATGGATCAAGATACGGTTATGGAATCTTCCAAAAGTAGTGAAGTGTCTGCTGTGGTAGTTGACAATAATGTAAGTTTGGTAGCAACTCAACTGCCAAGTTGTGCTTTAACAGAACCAATTTTTCCAGTGCAGGATAATATAGAAAAAGTATGCGCAGATTCGCTCTTAAATCAAGAATTACCGGACACCCATCCTGAAGTGGAAAACAATACAATGTCCAGCAATGATGATGTTACTTTGAAAGACAGCAGCAATGTAAGTGTGACAACAGATTTGTTGCCAGATTGTGCTTTTATAGAACCACTTCCAGAGCAGGACAGTCCAGATAAAGAATGTAATACTTCACTCTCAAGCCATATGTTGCCGGAGTCTCATCCTGAACATAAAGTACAGGGAAATGCATTGATGGGATTAACCACCTCGTCGTATGGTGAGGATGCCGTTGTGATGGAAACAACCCCATTGTCAAATTGTGCAGTTCTAGAACAACTTCCTCTGGTACAGGACAGTCAAGAAAAAGAGTGCGTTTCTCGGTCAATCCAAATGTTGCCGAACACTCCATTGAAAGATAAAACATTGATGGAACAGTCTAGTCCCTTACGCAGTAAAGCTGTTGTGCAAGACGGCAATCATGACAACCAGGCAGCAGCTTCATTGCCAGAATGCAAATCTTCTGAACAAAGTGCCTTGTTGCAATTTGGTTTAAATGAGCAGTGTGGAAGAGTGCAACAAACTGAGATGGAAACTAAAATAACCAGTCCCAAACTCCTTCAGAACAGCCCAGATATAATAAAGCCGGTATCTACATTGCCAGAAGAGCATTTGAAAATCGAAAATATAGTAACCAACCAACCAGAGGCAGTTGCAACAATAAAGGAAAAATCCCTGCAACCAGTGCCCGATGCTGCAAAAGCATCTCCTGCATTAACAAAAGCTGTACAAAAGAAGCATCTTCAGTGGAAGAACCAGTATTCCTTGTGCTGGCTAGACTGCATAATGTCTGCCCTGGTACACTCTCCAACTCTTAAGAGCGATTTAGGAAAGGAAAGCACAGATGAGAATGCAACTGTTCACCAGCTTTTAATAAAATATAATGAAGCCAATGCACTGATGCTAGAGAAAGGCAAAGGAGGTAACGTATATAGCACACTCATTATATTTTCGTAAACACTGATGAAAGGACCTATGTTTCTTTTAATGTTCTTTATTTGTGTAAAATAAAAAGGTTCTGCAAGCTTTTAAATTGAGTAGACTTTCGCAGGTTTTTTTTTTTGTTGTTTTTTTTTTACATTTTTATTTCGGTTTTTAGTTTGCCGTTTTTAGTTATTTATTTTAGAAAACAAAGATGCAACCCAATATTCTTTACAAAGGGAAACTAAACAGGAAGGGTACATGTTCCAATGCAATTTGTATATTCTAATTCTAACATTTTCTCTTTTCTGTGCCTTTCAGGAATTCCAAAAAGATTAGCTTTGGCTGAAACACTTCTGAAGGAAATCAGATTAGATATCTTTAATAAATTAAAGCCTCTTTTGAAATGTAACCTGGGTAAGTTCAGTACAATTATATACAAACGGAGAGTGAGACTTTAATGGAAAACAGAGATTCCTAATGTGATAGGATTAAAATGATAGGACATTTATGGACTGCTTGTTAAGGAAATTGCATTTTCTTACTTACATTAAACTTGAGTTAAGTAGTAGATGGCATAATTAGGCTAAATAGTAGTAGTAATAAATAACGTAATTGACCTAAATACTCTCTGGATTCTGCACAATCCTATTTATTTCATATACGGTAGGTTTATCTTAATGCAATACTAGCAATTGATAAAGTACTTTTAATTTCAAATATTGCAATATTTGGAATATCTGCTCTATCCCTTAAATATATGATATATTAATGAGCAGTTTGTTTAGTCTTTATGTAGAACATTTACACATTGATACAATTACATGTTTTGAGAGTTTTATTTTATAGATACTTTAACTACTAGTAAGTCTATTTTTCTGTACTTATTGTAATTATATTATTAAGAAGTGCTGCCTTCTCATACAAATTGTATCTGCTTAGGTCTGCCCTCTGCCGATCATGCATGTCATGAAGACGCAGACTCTAAATGCAGTGTTTGGAATTAGCCAATCAGATACCATCTGTGATAGGATCAGACATATTGCAGAATGTTGCTGAGATGGTACCTGATTGGCTAGAGTCAGACACTGCACAGACAGTATGACCATAGTAGTTGGATGATTTTTGGAAGAAAAAAAAAAGCTTTTTAGCACTTCTTGATAAAATAAAGAAAATAAAAGTGAAAAATACATAGTTATAGGTATGTTATATTTCTATTGAAATCCAGAAATCTTCCATATCCATTTAAAGGGATACTAATGTGTAAAATGGTTAATTTACAATGCCACTAGTATTTAACAAAGGTAAAAACATATTTTTGTATACCTAGTTCTAGCAGCCTCCTTTTAACTTCATCGACTAAAGAAACTTACCTATTCTGTTCATTAAGCCATTTATTAATGTTACTCAAGTGTAAATATTCATTTCTTTGGGACTTATTATAAAAAGCCTTATAAGGGTGACTTTATTTTAACCCGTTCAGCACCGGGAGCTATATTACTACGTTAATTACAAATTCCATATACAGCTTATTTTTAATTAGCTGACACCCTTCCTTTCAGATGTCTGGAAAGTGACTAATACGGTTTTGGACTAGTGGACTGCATTATAGTGTAAGTAGAATATCTGATTCAGAAAATATCTTAAGTAGACTTGGCGTTCTCACAAACTATACAACTTGAAGTTAAATGGCTACTGTATAGTTACAGCTTTTGTAAACAACTTGTCAGGGTATTGTGAGTTTTAAAAAAAAAATGATATTTTGGGAGAAAACATAGACCAGAAATAACCATTTTCTGTGATCTTTAAGCTACATTACCCTGTCTTTTACTAGCTATTTCCACTCAGCTGCTTCATTGTAGCACATGGTAGCTCAATCAGGGTTTAAAGGGACGTTATTTTCGTTGTTACATCTGAAAGAGGGTATTTTATAATGTCGAAGAGCTCTCGAAGCAGAATATACTGCCTTAACTGTATAATTGTCTTCAGGGGTTTGTCCCTCTCGGCCAATGTGCAGTACAGCTGAATGAGTCATAAGTGTCTGCCAATGAGATCTAGAGCCGTGGATACTGTCTACTCACATAGAGGTATTTCCTGTGGCATTTCCAATAAGTTTAAACAAGTTCAAATATTTTTTACATGCAAAAATAAACTTTTATAATGTTTAAAACATGCAATTGTAAATGCTTGATAGAAAGAAAATGCATTTCATGTCCCTTTAGTTAGATTGTTCTGTACTGTGGCAACTAAAGGGAAGTGGTAGAGTACTCTGCCAACCATAGCGCTCCTACCATAAGTGTGGGGGGGAGCCTGCGTTTTCAGTATGGGTTTTTTGTTTGTTTTTTACCGTGGCACTTTAAGAATTATTTGATGCAATTTAAATCTAAGAACTTTGAAGCATACATTATTGTGATATAACTGTTTATATGGAAACTGTCATATTTTTAAGCTCCCAGTTTTAGTTAAATAGTATTAACATCTACGTTTACATTGATTTAGCCATTCCTGAGATATGCATATAATTTTAAATTGCCAATTAGATTCTAGGGTGAACAGAAGAATAGGTACTGTACGTCTGTATTTTTTTTTTTTTCTTTTTAGGAATACTATATACAGTATAGTAATACAATACGGTATTTTTCTGCTGTTTAAAACACAGAACCCTAAAGCTGTACAGTATTTTTTTATTACTGTTCAGCAAAATTATAGACAATAAATATGGTTCCATGTTTGATACATAAATAAGAATTTAGTGCCTTGCAAAGACCAACAAAATAAGTTACCAATTAGCTCTACTAGGTATGTACTGTTTAAAATAGCTAAGTTTCCATATTTACAGGATATACTCTTTTTAAAACTCTGAGGTATAATGCTAAAATATCTGCTATATCGGTCAGCGTTTAACATAATATTGAAATTAAATTTGGTGCATAGCAATTTAATTGGCATTGACATTTCTTGTCCTTTTAAATGTAAGATACATGGCACAACAGCATAAAATTTGGGTACCAAATTATTTATATATATATATATATATATATATATATATATATATATATATATATATATATATATATATATATATATATATATATATATATATATATATATATATATATATATATATATATATATATATATTTATATTTATTTTTTCAAATTACATCTTCCTCTTTACCAAGTACAATAAGTAGCATTCTAAAGTGTTTCTTTTGCTTGGCTACCAGTTGCTGCTCTTATATGGTGCTGAACGGGTTAATGTACACTATTCCATATGTACTTTTACAGTTTAACTGTATTTATTGTGATTTTGTTTTTATAATAGCCTTTTCATTTTATTTCATCTAGGAGATCACGAGAGCCCAGTCTTTGCATTTCCTTTGCTTCTGCTGCAGGACCCAGAAGTAGAAAAACTTTTTGTGCACACTTACTTGTGGAAATTTGCATGTAATCAGTGCGGATACCAACATCAAGAAAGGTAAGAGCTGAACTTAACAGGACCACGGTACAATGAAAATGTTTGAAATATTTGAGTCAGGCTGAAGCTTGTTTGAAAAAAATAAATTAATTAATTTATGGAAGTGTGTGTGTGTGTGTGAGAGAGGGGCTTTTACTTTTCAGGAGAACTGTGTTTGCATCTGTTGATACAAATGACCTGGGCCTGTAAGGCGCAAAGGGGATTAGTGCCAATTTCAATCTTATCCAATTATCTAACAAAGACTCTAGAACTCTCTGTTTTCTCCTCTCCCACCCTAACACAAAATAGATTACTCTATTCCTAAACATTCGTGGCTCAGGGTTACCGATTTTAGGAAGAGCCACGCTCGGGATTACCTGCTAGGGGGTTAAAGGGCCCGTTAATTCAGCACAACTTGGAGCATGCCTGTGTAGAGGTCTCCTAAAACATGTTAAAATACTTTTTTTGAGTTTTTGAAATGGGTGCCTTTTTCACAGAATAAATCCTAAATGAAACCTTTGTTAACATTTAGTCACTGGCAGTTCCCCCGAACAGGCCCACAGCAACAGCTCCGTACAGAGAGCAGAAGCCGAAAGAGTTAACCCTTCCCAAATTCATCCGTACATCTTCTAGGTGTTGGTAGATCTTGTAAATTTTGGAACAGTCAGGAGTGTATTTGTAAAAAGACCTAAGACTGTAGATTTTTAGCTGTTAGTGTAATTTAAGAAAAAATAGATAATTTTAACATAGAATCTTGTGCTCTGTCACACCATGAAGAGCACTTATAGCGAGGTAAATGGCCCTTTAATTACGAATAGGCCTTATGAGAGAGTGGTTCCTCTGTCTTCAGTCTCCTGTACATTAGGCATGCTCAGTCTTTTTTCTGTGAAGGTAACTCATTAACAAAAGATATGAACCTTGGTTTTTGGGTGAGAATGGCTTACAGATCAAAATGTCAGACTCAAATGTTTGTTTTTTATAGGAAAACTTTATTTTGTTTAATAACATTCAACTTGCAAAGTATTTATTCGTTGTAGTTTTAAATGATACCACACTTGTTATCTTAGCTGTGTCATATGGTTTTGGATAATGCTTGTCCCTTCACACATGAATACTTAATGATATGAAACGCGTATTTGTTGAGTAAACAAAGCTTCTGTTTTAAATCCCCTTTCATCTGTCTCTGCCTCTCACCCAAAACAGGCATGTTGTGAGGGATTCAGAAACATGTAGATTCACACTTAGTGATCCCAGTGCACAGGCTGGGTCAAAAATAGTGGTACTGTTGTGAATAATAAAAGTTAACTACATGCAGTTGAAGAGTGGCTTGTTGTCCCACTGCACAGAAAAGCATGGCGGGCAGCACATTGTCCACCACTAGCTAGAAGGCACCCTCTAATGCACTTTCCTTGCCTCTTGCATATGAGACTGTGCACAAGATTGAAGACTCTGCCTTACTACGTCTTACTGTGTATCCAATTGTTGCAGATCTAATGTGCTCTGTACCCTCCTATTTTGCCTATTTTGTACCCTCCCATTTGCCTATTTAATCTCATACCCACCAATATCCTATAGATTTATATACATGTGTTTTTGTTTTATATGCAATAATAATATTCAGGAGCAAATTGCCTTTGTCGATTTTTTTTTTTTTTTTTTTTTTTTTTTTTTTTTTTTTTTTTTTTTTAAATAAAAAAATGTATTTATTTTTTTCTTAGAAAATTAGTGCATAAATGATTGTGAGTTATTTTTCGCTCTTTGTTTTCTTTCTTTTCTCCCAGATGTGAGAAAACACTAAGTACTTTTACAAACTTAACTCAAGAATGGCACCCTCTAAATGCCACTCACATAGCTCCGTGCAACAGCTGTCACAACTCGTCTCAAAAGCGGACAATGGCTTTGGAAAAGTAAGTGTGCAGTAATGACTGATTTTTTTTATTTTTTTTTATTTTAGCTTGTAATCATACTAGGAACCACAGCTAGTTTGTCACATTTGGGAATCAATTTAGTAATAGCCACGTCTGATTTTGCAAGCAAGACTCTGTCTTATGTTGCACTGTTGGATAATACCTTCTGATTACACAAAGGCACAGTTTCTGTTTTGGGCCATTATTAGCTGGTTGCTAGAAGTAATGTGACACACTGATGACCTCAAACATTAGATCTACATAATGTAAAAGGCTTTTTAGATCTACTCTGTTCTTTTAGTTCATGCAACCTATTATTGGCCAAAAAAGCTGGTTAATTAAAATGCAAAGCATTGACAATTTATGTTATGATTTGTTATTTCCCCTATGTTAGATAATGGTTGTAAGTGAAAAAAACTGACAAAAAACAATATCTTTAAGTTTAAAGATGTGGTCAAAAGTAACGTTTAATACATGTGTTGGTGAATGTGAGACTTTTTCTTTATGCACCAATTCCCATACCTGTTCTTCACAATGTATTGAACCAAACTGTGGTGAACAATAGACATGTATAATGGAAGTGCAAGTCTAAGGTGAAGAACCTTCCATGTCTCCAGTAAGCATTACAATCTGTAAATATCCAAAATAGAAAAGCCAAAACAGAGTTCTAAAATTAAGCTTTTCTTTTAAAGACTGTTTTCCTACTGGACTGAAGTTGAAAAGCTGTTTGGCATTACAGGGGTGGATACAATAGGTACATTCTAGATAACTTAGTTTTTGAAAAATATTTAGGAGCCGTAGGTACATATTTTAGAAGCCCTGATTCATAAGAAATTTTCACCCCTTGGCATTACATTATTTAGTTGTATATGCTGCAGTATACAGTTTCTACCTCCATTGTATGCAGTACATGTTTTATATATGTAAGGTTTTACATTACGAATCTGGCCTGGAGTTATAATATTGAAGTTAACTTGCAGGAGACTGAAAGCGCAGTTGTGGTATGTTCTAGTACAGTGGTTCTCAAACCTCTCCTGTAGACCCACCAGACAGGCCATGATTTCGGCTTAACATTGTGTGAACACAGGAGGGGCAATTAGTGTTCATCCAACTAATTGCCTAATCTGTATTCAAACAGTGTTAAACAGAAATTATGGCCTGTCTAGTGGGTCCTGAGGAGAGGTTTAAGAACCACTGCTCTTGTACTACTCTCTGACCACTCCATGATACTTCAGAGCTTTCTAGGACATTTGAAAATCGCTCCTAGTGACTTATGATCTACCACAGGTCACTTTTTTGGGCTATTCCTGTGTGTGAGAAGGGAGCCATTAAATGTCTATATAATTGATTCACATCACCGTTTTTGTTGTGACCTAGAATGTTCTGTCCGTATCTGTCCATGGAAGAAATGAATGGACCACCGTGGTCCAAAAAGAGCAACTGATTTGATATTTTCATTTTTTTTTTTTTTTTTTTTTTTTTTTTTTTTTACTTTATCCTTTCTTTTGCCTATTTAACAATGTTCTTTTTTTTATTGCAGAATAAACCCCATATTCATGCTTCACTTTGTGGAAGGGTTGCCTCACAATACCCTGAAGTTCTATTCCTTTCTATTTGATGGACACATGTATAAAATCAGCACTATAATTCAGTATTCTAGAAAACATTTTTCAACTTGGATTTCAAAGGAAAATGGTACGTTGTTTAGAAACGCTATATTTTGTCATTATTATTTTCATTAACATTTTTTTTTTATTCAGTTATACAATTCTGTAAATAAAAAGTAATTTCTTCAGTGTCACTTGTTGGAGTGCTGGTTGATTGAAACTTCACAGGGAGGCAGAAGGTAGAGGTGCATCAAAGGATCCAAATATGGTTTAATTCAATGACCACAGGTAATAAGTATTTCAACAATAGAATAATAAAAAGCTTTATTTGATATCACACAGCAATTAAAACAAAGTGTGAAATATGCCAGAAATAGTTGGAAATAAAGGTAGGCTGCTAGTGGGATTTCACTTTTTTCCGTCCACATTACACTTTTTTGGGATTGTGAGGCTCTTTGAGGGTAGTTTTTATAGTCCATAGTCATTATATTCAGCGTTTAGTTGAATACAAACTGGGACGGCCTATGGTCCCCTTGATTGTTTGTATGTGCTTCTGGGGCTACTTACCATGCCACAATATTGGTCTTTCATTTTTGTTTTTAATATGTGTTTTTAAAGAGAGCCAGATTAGTATTTCTGGGTATAATTGGGAAATAGTGCGTTAGAGCACATTAGCATGCGACAGTCATATAAGAAATTGTGTAAGTTACATTCCATACCTAGCCTTTTGTTAGATATAGGGCATATAGCAAGAAATGGGACACTAACATAGGTTTGTCCCTCAGGAGAATCTATCGAGATCACAGGGTTTGCTCTACCCCTTCTAGTGGCTATTTGGATATTAAATGACCATTGGTGCATTCGGGATGCACTTTGAAAGGTGCCTCTCCCTATTATGTATGTATATATACTCAAGGATTCCTGGCTTTATCTAGGCACATACTAATGCCCATATACCATCTGACATAAATACCTTGCAGTACAATTAATGACTGCTACACTATTTTTATTACCTTTTATTCCCAACAATTTCTGGCATATTTCACCATTGTTTTTTCTTTTTTTTTTTTTTTTTTGTGGATATCAAATAAAGCTTTTTTATTTTTCTATTGTTGAAATACTTTACGATTTGGTGTTAATCACCAAGTTATTTAAATGTATTAATCCACAGGTAATAAGTACTTTAGGATGTTTACCCCAATAATATTACATTTATATATTAAAAAATGAATGATTTAAATATTTAAACTGCCTCTTGGTGGATCACAAAGTTGGAATGAATGCTCTTAATGACAAATGTCTATTGTTTTAGTGTAGGGAAATTATTTTGATGACATTCAATGTTATCTATAGTTTAAAATTATACCATATTTATATATATTTGTTTCTGCAATAACTGGAGCCATTACTGTATCACCTTAAGTTTTGGATTCTCATTTCATTTCTCATTTGCCGACTCTAAAGATGAAACTTTCAAGCCCTTCTTTGTTCCTACATAACTATGTTCATGTTTGCCGCAATTCTCTCCAACATTTAATTTATACAAGATTAATTAGGGAATTGCTGACATTAGATTATAGGTTAATGCCTTAAAACTCTTAGAAAATATAGCTAACCTGGATGGTATGGGATCTGTGCCAGAAGACACAAATTTTGAGTATATTTGGGATAAAGGTGATAACCCCGGAACTACTTTTTTTTTTTTAAACTAACTTACATATTTATAATAACTGAATCTAGATTTTGTACTCAATTTGGCTTTCTTTAATGTAACAAGCTTTGGTCAAGTACAACTTTCTTTATCAAGTCAGCAGCAATACTAGTTTAGATGTTACCTTTGCATATGCATTAAAGGCATATTTAAGTTTCATGGATTATAAATGCATCTGATAGAGGAGAATCTGTAATGCCCTGAAACTTCCAAAATAAACATTATTAAACTTTCCCTAAAGTTTGCTAAATCTCTGGATTTTTTGAACAGTTGCTTTTGAATGAATGCCAAAAAATGAAAAATTAGCATAAAATTCATAATTAGTTTTGGCCAATCTGAGGCAGATACCACAATTCTACATGATGGGATTTGTGGGTTTAGTTCCCCAAATTCATGCCCCTCTCTGATGCAACTCACCAGTTCTGCTGTAGCTTTTTCCATTGTTTCTTCTGTTGGTTAGTGTATGGCAGGGGTGTCCAAACTCGGTCCTGGAGGTCCACACACATGCCTGGATTTTATGATAACCCTGCTGTGCACAGGCAAGTCAATCACTTCTTCACTTCTGAATATATCCTTTCTTTGCAAATGTAAGTCAAAGCCAGGCCTGGATGCTGTGCTCCAGGACAGAGTTTGGACACCCCTGGTTTAGGGTTTTAAGATCTACTTGGATGCAGTGTTTCTATTGGCTAGTACAGGGTGCTATGCATACAGCTCTGGGGGTGTGGAAACCAAATTTGTTTTAAAAATAAAATCTGAATGTGTAAAGAATGACTCCATGTAATGTGTGAATCTTATATAAGAAGTATGTGTTAGATTAGATAAAGATTAAAACAGGTAAACATAGACATACCTTTTGAATAGAAAAACTGAAATAGCAAGCCCAAGACAGGCACGGTAAATAAAATAAAGTAATTGGTCAGATCAACTATGTGAATTCTTTTTTATTTTTTTTTATTTAAGTGTAAACTAGTTTCTAAACCAGCATCACCACCTATATATATATATATATATATATATATATATATATATATATATATATATATATATATATATATATATATATATATATATATATATATATATATAGTAGTTGTACCTTTTTTTTATTGGACAAACATTTTTTTATAGAATATTAGGACATACTGCAATACACTAATCTTCATCTGGATTAATGGCGACCCCACTATTCATAGCTTTCTTTAAACAAATAACAGATATAGTGTTTTCTCTTTATTGGAATATACATTAAAACTCCTTTCAAAGTCAGCATTGACATACCAGCAAAATAAATGCAAATATACGTATTAGTGCAATAATTGACATCTGTAGAACTTGAATTGGTTGTAATTACCATGTTTTTTTACATGTTCAGGTAGCCTAATGCAGTTCTATTAAAAAGTATGGCTATAGAAGTATACAACCTTTCAAAAGTGGGCGTGCCAAGTCTATTTATTTACACTAATTTAAAGTAATGTATATAGCAGGTAAATGACCACACCTATAATAGGGTGTCACTTGTTTATTTATTAACAGATTAGGAATAAAATATGTTTTTGATGACAAAATAGCTTTTTTTATCTTGTACTTTGAGTATTATTTCTGAGACTTAAGCAGATCTGCTCCTCTCCACCGACTATTGTGTCCAGGAGTATTGCCCTTCAAGAAGACCTTATCTATTGTCCTGATAATGCTGTTTATCTGCCTCCTTCCCTGCCATTCAGCTTCTGGGCAGATCCTCTTTTACATCTTGGACACCTAAGAGTGGGTGGAGAGAAGCAGGTCAACTGGAAGCAACAATGTTCATTTCAAATGTCAGTTTTAAAAACTGCCTTGTGTTTTTCTTCAGATGTTGATTTTTTTTTAATGCTAATCAGTAACTAAATAAGCACATGAAAGCCTATTGTATGTCCACTGCAGTCGTGAATAGTAATTAAAAAAACAAAACAAATAAACAAACAAAGCTTGCATCTCCATTTTACGGTCTATGCACTTTCTATGTTGCTTACGTTTTTTTCTTGAAGATGAAGAAAACTTTAATATCCCTCTGTAAACACTTTCCTAGATTATGTATTTACAAATGATTGCATTCAGAACTTGTTTATCCTTCATGCATTTATTTATACCACTGATTTGTATTGAGAATTGTTTAAATGGTGTGTACATAATTCAGCTTAGTTTTTTTTTTCTGTAAGAAGTGTTTTAATATAATTCCTTTTATTTAGTTATGTTTTTGATCTAACATGTATTTATTTCTTTTTCATTATTTCAGGTACATGGCTGGAGTCGGATGATTTACATGGGTCGTATTCCAAACTACGCAAAATGTTCAATGTACATCCTAAAGATATCCATATTGTTATTTGGGAGAGGGATCCTTCATACATTATTGAGGAAAGCAATTGTACCCTGGTACCTGAAAGCAAAGCACCTAATGTAACAAGTCAATCCTTTTTAGATCCCGATCAAAACACAGATCTACCTGATTTAAATAAATTATCAACAGAGACTACATTAAACTCTACATCTGCATCGGTCATCCCAAATAATTCCAATTTACTTTCTGGCCTGGAAGGTTATGCTGATGATGATGTTATAACATTGACACTTGTAGAAATTCCAGTTGATTCTCAGGGCAATCCGCTTGAAAACAATGTTGTAATGCCGGAACCTATTTATGTTCCTAACGGGCAAGTAGAAGCAGACATCCAGGTGGCTAATCCATCTGAAAGCTTTCCTGAAAATGCTCAATTTGAAGTGCCTAATAACGCTATATTGGTGCCTGCACCTGGAGACGAAAATCCCTCTTCTGATTCAACTTCTACTCTAAATATGCCCCATTTTAATAAAAGCTTAAGTCCTGTTGAAAAAGAAAATTGCAAAACAGACTCCAACACTTGTATGTCCTTTAACATCACTGCAAACCATAGTTCCACTCCATTAAATAATACGAAGAAGGCGGTAGTGGGTAGTTGGATGAAGAGTTTGCTTAATAAGAATCCTAATTTTATCACTTCTAACCTTTGTAATTCAAATAAGAAAAACCTTACAAACCCTCCCAAATCATCATGTTTACTAAAAACAACCGATCAACATGTGATTGCTAAGAAAGCAGAGAATTTTGGTGGTTTTAAAGTCAAAGGTGTACAGAAAACCAGCCATACTGTTGCCACATCTAAAATTGAAAATAGTTCATCGCTTGGGGCAACTCTCCAAAAAAATAACATTGCTCCACCTCCAGGGTCTTTTCTTGCACCCACAAATCCATTAAAACGTGGAAGGAATGGAATAGATTACAGTAAATTCCTGACAAAAAATGATAGCTTGACAAGTGAAGATAAAGTCAGAAGGCTTCGACTGAAACTTCTAAAGAAGCTAAAAGCAAAGAAAAATGAGCTGGCCTCCCTTGAAATGCTTGCAAAATCTCAGAATAATGAAAACAATCGTGGTGATCATCCGAAACAAGCAGCTGAACTTAATAGTACCAATAAGCGTGATTGTTTACGTGGATTTCTACAGGAGCTGCAGGAACATATAGATAGTGTAGACAATGAATCTGTGTGCACCAGCACATCCATTTGTAGTAGTCCTGGTGATGCCGAGTTCTTTGCAGACTTGTTTTCTCCAGCACCAACAGACCCGCCAAAATATGGGAACGATGACAGCAGATTCTTAGAAATGTTAGTTGATGGTTATGATTCATCATTCTCCAGTTATGCCACAAATGACACCCCTAGTTCTGATACCCAACATGTTCATAGCAGCCACCCAGACACTCCCCATCTCCAGCCTACCCCAGAAAACACATCCTGCCTGAATACCAGCAGTAGCAGTTCCACTGGGGAGGAAAATGTGAGCGAATTCCTTTCTTCATCAGCATTACAGTTTATTAGCGAGCATGAGGAATGTTTTCCTCCATATGATGACATATTTTGAAAAAATTGCTCGTTTAGCTCCAAGAAAGTTCACACTAACTTCTGTCTTTGAACATCTGTATTACAATATCTTGCCAACTACTTGACCCAGCCCTATAGTATGTTGCATGTATAGGGCTAGTTCAATGGAGAATAATATACAACCACTCCATACAAAAACCCATAATGCACTAAAAATATACTGCCCCCCACCCCTGATTTTCATAACCAGTTTAGTTTGCATTTTTTTTACTTGTTTTGTTCATGCATACAAAATATTTTAAGTTCAACACGTATATGCATTCTGCACAGTTACTTATGTCGTTTTTAAAGTCTGCACTTCTAGTGTCTCTCACCCCTCAAAGTTAAAGGGACTCTAAGGATAAAACAAATCCTGACCATTTAAACTGTGACATTCAGCATAATAAAAGCCTAATTGTATAGAAATACAAATTATTACTGATTTTTAACCCATAATTTTTTTTTTTCACATCTAGGGGATTGCTATATTGGCTTCCCTCAAAAGCGGTGTGAAACTCCATCATGCAGCTTATAGTTCAGGATCCAGCACCACATGGCTGTAAAACAGTAGGAAGCAGCTGGCTGTGCACTAGAAGCTGTAATGTGGGGTGGTAGAAGGGAAGACAACATAACATCCTGAAGGCAAGCATATGGAAATTAAATAAATATATAAATTATTAATAACTCACGCTAATATGGCTTTAGATGAAAATTTAAGGTTTAAAAGGCAACAACTTGTTTTAGCACCATAGCTTTCTTTTGAATCAAACATATCCTTTCACTCTTTATTTGCACATGTATCATGTTTCTTCTTCGGTATGTAGTGAACTTTGTGGAAAGTAATAACATCCTTGTTTAGGTTGATATTGAATCCCATATAAAGATGTCCAAGCTGAAATTTTCCTGAATACTTGAAATTGTATATTGTAAAATAAAATAATAAAGTTCAGAATAAAAAAATATTTTATTATTGTTATATTATGGTTTTCTTTGTTTGTTACAAAGTTTTGATTTATTAAAAGTTAAATGTTGTTTAACACAAACACCTTTTTTGTTTCTTGTGTTATTTTCATCTTGGCGCTTTTAGATCTATTAAGGAAAGTGGTCTCCCTCCACCCAAGAGACCAGTAAACAAGCACAAGTTCTATTAAAGGGACACAACAGATGTTTCAAATTTATAAGATATAACTACATTATTAATAATTTAATGTTCTAAAAAAGTGTTTCTTCCTAAAAAAATACATTAAAATGTATTTAACATTATTCTGATCTTCCTACCAAGCATAGTATGTTATTGGTTTCTTATGGGTTATTATTGCCAATATGTGTTTGTTGCCTCCTGGGTTCTTTTATTTTCAATTTAAAACTGTAGGAAATTGATAGAAATGAGCATGTGCAGTAATTGGCTTGAGCAGCCTATTTATTCAGGTGGGCCGGAACAATCTCATTCTTGAAAATGTCACCAGGGTTTAGTCTGAAACATTTGGAGCCTTCATTGTGGTCCTTTTGATCTTACTTTTTGCCACATTAAATAAAGCGTGAAGTGCAGATGGTGATGCAGTATCTGGGGGGTATCTACAATACAAGCCCATGAGGGTGGTGTTTTGGTAAGTATATAGAGGGGTTTCTCTGGAGTCCATATTGTGCATACTGATTAATAAATTCTTTAAAACTTAATTTTGGAATATAGTCGATAGGAAACAATAGTTTCTAGTAGTATAACGTACTTAAAAGCAATTAACTAAGTTACAGTAAGAAGGGAAACCTTTACAGGATGTGTATAGCATACTTTTTTTTTTTTGCTTTAATAAATCTAATTGGGGTATTAAGATACATAGGTGTAATTGTATTATTCTCTCAATGCATATAATAAGAACATAGATAAAATTGGAAATACAGAAGGTCCCTGGGTTACAGGCGACCCATACTCAAGAACGGGCCCCAAGGCTTTTTGTTTATTTGAATTGAGAGAGCACAATAGTTTCTGTAACTTATTACAGTATAGGGGTATTATCATTACACTATTAAACTGTATTTTGACCCTATATAAGCCATTATAGTATTGTTGTCAATTAAGGATCCCACTTACATACAAATTTAGTTTAAAGATGTTTTCAGAAACATATCTCATCCTTAACCCAGGGACTGTTTATAAAACTAAAAGGATCACTATAGGTTAGGAAAGCCTTCATATGTCAGAGACCCGCAGCACCACACTTGGCTGTTTGGAGAGGTGGTCAGAGAGCCTAGGGACCGCAGTCCAGACTGGATCACTATCTAGTAAGTACAGGGTGATGCATAGCTAGGGACCGCAGTCCGGACCGGATCACTATCTAGTAAGTACAGGGCGATACATAGCTAGGGACAGCAGTGAGGACCGGATCACTATCTAGTAAGTACAGGGCGATACATAGCTAGGGACAGCAGTGAGGACCGGATCACTATCTAGTAAGTACAGGGTGATGCATAGCTAGGGACAGCAGTCCGGACCAGATCACTATCTAGTAAGTACAGGGTGATGCATAGCTAGGGACAGCAGTCCGGACCAGATCACTATCTAGTAAGTACAGGGTGATGCATAGCTAGGGACAGCAGTCCGGACCGGATCACTATCTAGTAAGTACAGGGCGATACATAGCTAGGGACAGCAGTCCGGACCAGATCACTATCTAGTAAGTACAGGGTGATGCATAGCTAGGGACAGCAGTCCGGACCGGATCACTATCTAGTAATAAAATGTTTGTCCAATAGGAAAGGTTTCACTGTATACTGCAATACTTTTGATTATTCATCTGGAATACTGCTACTCCAGTCTTCATAACGGAAATATCAAGAGAGGTAGAAATACAGATATTGGTAAATTCAGTGCAAAGCACCAGGGTCCCCCTGCTATTGGCATTAAATAAGCAATGTTAATGTAGTAGATGAGGATGGCTGATCGTTACTTTATGAAAAGGGGGTACGATCACCATAGGGGTGACCTGATTATCTACATACATTTTTTTGCTTTTCCATTGACTACAATGGGTGGATAGAGAGGTGAGGTGGGGGGGCAAATTATTTTGCACATGGCCCCTCCATGCATTAACTCCGTCACTGGGTCTATTGATAGATAGATATACATATGCCCTGTTTAACACTGTCTACAGGAGTGCTACGCAAGACCGCTCTAAACGGGCCATTTTAACATTGGGTAGATAGGAATAGTAGAGGAAAAAGACACAAAAGCAATTTAGATTTCAATGTTGGCTTTATATAAACTTTTAAGAAACTGCAAACATCAACAGCACAAATGAACCTTTTTTTTTAAATAAAATTAAAGAAACGCAAACAATAACTGAATTAGTCCACTTTAAATGTCAGATGTTGGGATAGTTAAACAGGGTCTGACAAGGCAAAAACAACGTTATAGCGAAGCACAGTGTTAAACAGGTATGGGTGGTCAATAAAACCGTTATATCGGGGTTTAGCGCTATAAGGGGTAGCATTATGTATATCTGTGTGTATGTATGTATATACAATTTTGGTTGTAAATGGAAATATAGAGCATGTGTGAATGAGTCACATCCAGATCAGGAAACAATGTCTAAAGATTAGGAGCGTTTTAAATATATTTATGACAATAATTCAAGGTATTACTCCTATGACAGTTTATACTATGTTTAGTAAAAATGAAAGAAAAAAAATGTTTCCGCCCGGTTTCGAACCGGGGACCTTTCGCGTGTTAGGCGAACGTGATAACCACTACACTACGGAAACTTCAGGTAGTAGACTCCTTCCTTGTAGTTCTATTGAACTATGAATCTACAGTTCTGCTGACGCTTCCTTTATTTTTTTAGGTATACTAAAACATTGTATTGTCGAAATGAATACAACATTTTCAACGCAATATTGTGTTTTTCAGAAAGTTTAATTGAAATGAAACAATAAAAGACAGTAAGAAAAGGCAACGTCCCTGGGTGGGCTTGAACCACCAACCTTTCGGTTAACAGCCGAACGCGCTAACCGATTGCGCCACAGAGACTGCGATGCATATGCTTAGGAAATCATGGTTATTTCTACTTGCGTAACATACATACCATAACACATGTAACATTAAACATGTTTAATAATCTAAGTGCAGATTGTTTTACAAGGACATTTTTCAGAATGTGATAGGAAAGTACTGAAATAATACATTGGTTGCCTTTGAGGGCTGGGATGAAAGCAGTTTAATAAGAATATTGCATTAGATCTGGGATCAGAAACGTCCTAGACCTGAATGCATGGCATAGGAAGTGCTTATGACGATCTTGCATATAATAAAATAATAAACTTACTAATACATTGTGTAATTGTTTTGAAAAAATTATGAGGCAGAATATTATTAAATCCTTAATAAGAATGAAGAGGCAGATTTATGTGCAAAATATTAACTTCCCATACCGGGAGTCGAACCCGGGCCGCCTGGGTGAAAACCAGGAATCCTAACCGCTAGACCATATGGGAGGCTGATAATGGTTCTGTACATTTTGCCTTCAAGTGATTATTTTACAAATATACTTTGTCTGGATTTTGTAGTTAATAGGCATTAGGATACATTCAAATTATGCATTGTTGTGAAGTTCTTACAGCCAAAATGTACTGTACTTTGTATATTCTATGTGTATTCTGCAAATATATAATACGGATAAGAATATATACTGGGTGCTTGTTGTTTTACTATCTATGATACAGTGTCTTTTTGTGTCCAGTTATTTAACACTACAATTATATGAAACCTGGTGATAAATACAAACATACATGCTTTAAGTGCTGTGTCTATTAAGAAATTATAATGCACTTTGTCAGTTACCTCTTTGCTATATAATGTGCAAACCTAAAGATGAGAGCATGATTAAAGCTGTGCATCCCTATTATGAAAATGGCCACTTATATATGAAAAACTATATACAATACCATGAAGGCCCATTTACTCAAGACATGTTTGGGGCCCTCAGATGTTTGGGGCCTGTTGCTACTCAATTAGAAGGCCCATATACTTGATACATGTTTGGGGCCCTCAGATTCCTTTGGACCTGTTGCTCCTCACTTAGTAAGCTCGGGGGCCCCTCAGATGCTTGGGGCCTGCTGCTCCTCACTTAGAAGGCACATATACTTGAGACATGTTTGGGGGACTGCTGCTCCTCACTTAGAAGGCCCATATACTCGAGACATGTTTGGGGCCCTCAGATTCTTTTGGGCCTGCTGCTTCTCACTTAGTAAGCCCAGGGGCCCTCAGATGTTTGGGACCTGTTGCTCCTCATTTAGAAGGCCCATATACTTGAGACATGTTTGGGGGACTGCTGCTCCTCACTTAGAAGGTCCATATACTCGAGACATGTTTGGGTCCCTCAGATTCTTTTGGGCCTGCTGCTCCTCACTTAGTGAGCACAGGGGCCCTCAGATGTTTGGGACCTGTTGCTCCTCATTTAGAAGGCCCATATACTCGATATATGTTTGGGGCCTGTTGTTCCAAACTTAGAAGGCCTATATATTTGTGACATATTTGGGTCCCTCAGATGTTTGGGGCCTGTTGCTCCTGACTTAGATTGACCAATAATAAATTGTTAGTACGTCACATTTTACCTAAAGTTGTGATCAAATCAGTTGCAAAACTAGATGATAATTTAGAGACTTTCCTCAATAATCTATAACTATGACTAATTGTATGTATTAAGGGCCACTCAATTTAGCACAATTTGGACCACATCACAGTAAAATCTCCTAAAAGCATGTTGAAATACATTTAGAATTTTTGAAATCCATTCATTTTTCACTAAGAAATCAATAAAGTAAAATGTGTGTTTACATGTCACCGACTGCCCCTTCCCGCATGTTCGGCTATCTGTTATTACTCATGCAACGACCAGTACATGATACGTTGTGTTTGTAAACAGTCTTCAAACTTTCGATTCTTAGCTGCTATTAGTGTAATTAAAACAAATAGATCATTTTCACATAAGATCTTGCGCTCTTTCACACCATGAAGAGCACTTATAATGAGGTAAATGGCCCTTTAAACTGTTGGGCTCTGTTCATGTTACTAAGCCAAGGCCTTGCTTCCAATGGAACATAAACTGATTCCTATAATTCATCTCTCTCAAAAGATCACATTTTTTAAGTTCAGTAAATTGAAAAGTTGTTTAAACTGAACTGCAATATTTAAAAGATATGGGAATTTTTTTTTTTTTGTATTGAGCATACATATTTCTATTTCTATTTCTTTATTCTGTGGCATCCTTTCTACAGCTGCAACGCAAGAGGCAAGAAGAAAGCTGTGTGAATAAGACTTTTTAGTAAAATATTAAAATTAAAATAAATACATTCTAAAATGAACACTACAATGACACAAATTAGAACTGTGTATTTTTGTATTTCCAATTATTTTGCAACGAAAAATATTGCAGAGGAAGGATGTATGTGGTGTTGCATGAGGTTTCATAATATCTGGCAGAAGGGAAGTTGCAAAACCTTATTACATTCTTGTTGGTTTATTACAATTATGGTTTTCTTATTTTATCTTACACGCTAAATGTATAAGTACTAAAATAGTCACTGGAGGAGATTATTATTGTTTATTTATAATGCCGACATATTCCGTAGCGCTGTACATAAGAGGAGATTTACTAAGCAATTGGTTGAGATGCTGAAATCATTTTACAACTCACCAGCTTCTATTAAAATAAGAAAGACACAGTAGTTATGATACATTGTTTGGTTGTTTGGTATAGTCATAATATTGTATTTAGATGTCACAGACAAGAAATGGTATTTGATTTACGTTGCAACTGCATACTTCTAAATTTAGATCACCGTGCATGAGCAATTGCATTAACTTTGTGAGGCGACAGAACTGATGGGGAAGAAGCCTGTAATAAAGTACTGTTATTTGCTTCCATTTCTTGTCCAAAGGAGTGACTTGACCTACAATATCTTTCCTCTGTGCTACAACCCCTTCTTTGTCCGCTCACCACCATCACTTGCCCTGACATTGCCACTACACATCACAATTTGACTCTAACTTCAATCGCTAATTCTCTTGCTCACATAACCACAAGCAGACGCCCTCGTTCTCGCTTACAACCATGGCACACTACACAAACGCGTTACATCCAGAGATGCTCCCGCACTGCTGATCGACTATGCACGTCAGTAGACTTCCTCCATTACAATTTAATTCTTACCCTCATATCACTATGCCCTCAATCTTGCCAAAAAGAACTACTTCTGATCTTATATCCAAATTAGCCTCCAATACCAAACGCTTGTTCGCCACATTCAGCATCCTCCAACCCCTCCTCCCCTTCCTTTCTCACGTCCGAAGACTTTGCTAGCCACTTTAATAATAAAATTGAAATCATCCGTAGCAAACTCTCCTCTCAGCGTGGCCCTAACTCACTCTCCTCTCAACAGACTGACAACACCCAGCCTTCATCCTTACCTATTCCCTTATCTATAATGGACACCTTCGACCCTGTAACTGAGGATGAAGTCTCTAGTCTTTTATCTATCTCTCGTCTTACAGGGTGTTTTGAACCTGGTCCCCTCACCCCTGGGTCGTGACAGTATTGTTTTCTATAAATTTGTTAGTAATTCTTAACACACCTGTATATTTGGCTGTACTGTTATATAAAGTTCTTCCTTACCCACCTGAACTATAATTGATTTACAACTTATTGTATTGTATACTCTAACTTTGTAAGTGCTTCTTTACCCACCTATAACAAGACTAATTGTATTGTTTTCTATAAATTTGTAAAATGCTTTGGATAAAGTGTTATATTAATGTGAGTAGTTTGCACAATAGCCTCTTGTGTGGTACTGTATCAAAAGCGTTGCAAAATCCAAAAATACTACATCTATTGAGTTGACTTGATCCAAGTTCCTACTTGCCATCTCGTAGAAACCAATTACATTATTTTGACATGTTGACTCTTACTTACTATCGTTTTCACATATATATGTTCCTGTATACTATCCCGTATTAAGCCTTCTAAAAGCTTCCTCACTACAGAAGTGAGGCTTACAGGTCTATAGATCGACTGATTGGCTCTTGCACTATTCTTAAATAAACATATCACATTTCCTTTTCCCCAGTCATCTGGCACTGAGCCTGTGGAGAGTGAGCCTTGAGAAATTAGATACATTGGTTTTGCTATTACAGAATCCAGTTCCATCAGTATGCTTGGATGTATTCTAACAGGACCGAATGCTTTATTAATATTTTTTTTTTTTAGCTTTTTTTAAATTTCTTCTTGTGTTAACCATTGTTTGGTAAATTTAGTGTAGCCTCATTTGTTACAGTGTCCTAACCACTGGTACCTCCCTTGTGTATACAGAAGAAAATAATTTATTTTGCTCATATGCCTTTTCCTGAGCACTAATTATCAGACGGCCTGTTTCATATTGTAATGTTCCTATAGCTGTTATCAGGAAATCTATCACAAAAAAAGAAACTTCCTCTTTTTTTTTTTTACTGAACACCAAAGCCATATTACTGTGACTGGATATTTGCTTCAAATCTCCAGACAAGTACAGCTGTGGCTCCTTCTGCTTCAAAGATGGACCATGAAATTCTTGAGCATCTCGTGTGGCTGGCAGTGATCACCTTGATAAGTGTAATCCAAAATAGTGAGTACGAATATTGGGGGAGTGTTTGGATAAACTAAATTATGGACTAATTTTTTTTTAATATGTTTCTATGTTTCCTCCTTTTTTAAGTTTTTGTTTTTCTGGATTAATTGTAAATGTGTAGCTTGGTGATCCCATATAATTCCACAGAACATTGAAATAAATTAGTGAATAGATTCAGTAGAATAGTATAGGAATTAAATAGGTCTTAGCTCACTTCTGAGAAAGTGGTTAACATAGCGAATATATCCCACTGTACTTTAAATGTGAAGGACCACTGGAGTCCTATATTTACAGAACACCAGCCTTATTAAATTGCGATTTGGCCAATTGAAAAGGGCTCTATATAAGCACATAGCATATATTTTTTACAGAAGTTTTTAGTTAGTGATCTTCTATCCAGAAGCAAGGTGTTCACTAACTAAAAACGTCTTTAAAAAAATATGCTCTGTGCTTATATAGAGCCCTATTCAATTGGCCAAATCACAATTGAATCAGGCTGCATATGTTTGATGAATATTTTGACAGTGGGCAAAATATTTTTGGGAAGTAAAAATTACAGTTTTTAAATGGCCACTGAAGTTACACTTTAGCTCTTTTAAAGAATTAGCGTGGATAATGGGCAACATTTTTTAGTAACCAAAATAAATATATTATGTGCAATTTTTGTTTACTGTATCAACCATTCCCTTCACTGAGCTGTAACATTATTTTCATCAGCCCCATTAAAAGCTCTGGCAATAAGTACTGCCATATTTCAATCATATCAACTGAAGGCTTCTGTGCATTTAAAGTCTACTCCAAAGTGTAGAAGCAGATCAGGTAAAACAAAATGGTAGCTCCCAGTGCAACATAATTACATATAAATGAAAGGCTAGATTATTATTTCCTCAAACATTTTCTCCAATATTATGTATAGTTCTTAGTCTGTAGGAAGTAAGTAGTTGACTGTAGTTTTTGCTTTAGAATAGTTATATGTCTCTTGTCTATCGTGATGCATTGTGATAAATAACTAACAGACCTGTATAGAACTATTGTATCACATTTATCATGGGAAAGCATTTAAAAACCTCTAATTTATAGCAGCTGCTGTATCCTTATTCTCTTTACCTCTATAATAAATGTCCCCTTTAAAACCAGTTGGTAGTAGGCAGCTGCTGTGTTAACAAGAAAGATAACTTGCCGGATAAACTAATAATGTTCACTAAATGTTGCTCTGGCAGCGAAGTAATCTATCAATGTCTCAGTACATCTGGGAAATGCAACAAAACATTGTACTAAAGTTATCTGTACAAAATCCATTCATATAAGAGACGCTGCTTTATTAGGAATAGCTCTGGTTTTAGCATAAACACAATTTTAGACTTTTTAAGTTCCCTGTGGTAAGTTGTTTCCGAGTGCTACAAGTACAATACACACATGCAAATTATACAGTTGACAGCCATATAAATAAGACAAGACCTTTGTGAATACACATTCGAACCAATACAAATTGGTACAGGAGGGGATGAGGGCCAAGTGAGCGCTTACTATCTAAGAAGGAATTGGAGTGGTAGAGACAGACAATGAGGTTACGGCTTGATGAGTAGATGTTATAGTGTGATGGAGTTGTGAGAGAGCCAGAATAGTCAGACTGGCTTGAATTTTTCTTAGTGGCATTATGGACGTAAGTGGTATAATTCTCGGAATAAGTCATAGAACATTTGAATATCTGAAGACTTGGGGATGGCTCTGGACATTTCTTGTAAGTGAGCAGGAGAGGAGATAATGACGAGGGATGAGAAGGATTCATTCTGCTATCCCTGAAATTTTTTATGCTTTACTGATAAATATAAATGCTAATAATAAGATACTACTGTATATCTAAAGTATTATTATAAGATTCTGGAACTCCTCTATATGTAATATTATTTCTTCTTTATTTATTATCTAGATCTTCTTGTTATTCTTGATGTTTTTGAAGAGTATCATTATCTTGTGTAGTCTGAATGGATTGTTGTGAAGAAATGAAGTCACCTATTTTATGTTCCAAATGCATCTGTACAATTGCCAGGAGAAGCTCATAAAAATCAACTGATAATAATATAATTCTGGTACAACATTCTGATCTCAAATTATCAGTTTTATTAGTCTGCATTGAGAGAGGAAAAGAGATTTGTGGGTCGTCAGATTAAGTTTTCACAATAAATAACAGGATCCCCTTACCACACAAAGGTTGGGAACCACCGCTCTAAAGTAAATCAATTGATTTAATAAATACATATTTCTGTTTATGTTGTAGTTTCATTTGCATTCAAAGTGGAGCATGAATCCAAGAACCAGCATTCCAAGAGTTTCCAGAGGACTGGCTCGCCATCCTTCGAGAAAGTATACACTGCAAAGTGAGTATGAACGATGGAATCTAAATATCATGCTACATCATATTGGACAAATCTCTTTATGTGTTCAGTTTGTCCTTTTTTTTTATTTTTTTAACCTGTACAGTTAAAAAAAACAGTGAATTTAATCTAAAAAAATCACAGTAGATGTCTGTAAATAGAAGTTACATAGGGATAAATATTACCGGTATATCATGCCTTTAATTAAGTATGTATAGCGCTTTCAGTGGTAGAGGGACATGAAACATACATTTATATAAAAAAAAGAAACAGTAAATGTTTACATTTGTTTTAAAATTGCAAGAAATGCTGTTCTGTGCACAGACTTTTGTTGACTTAAATATGTACTTGTACAGTTCTATTATTGCTTTCTGGATGATAGGAACATGTCCTTATGGCAGGCTGTACAGTGAGAACAGCTACGGGGACCTTCCTTTTAAACAAGTAAACCCACTATGAAACCAATGAAGCTAATGAATGGAGGTGCAAAATAATTTGGGGTCCCTTTGCAACTTCCCTTTGCTTCACGCAGAGGTCAATAAAAAATCCAGATCAACCTTATGGTCAGATCACCCTTATGGTGATCAGGTTACCTTCTACAAAAATTATTATTTGTCACCCGTTCCCTAATAAATTAAGAGTCTCCAGAAGCAGAGGGCTCCTACCCTGTTGTCAGCCCTGGTGCTTTGCACCTGCTGCACTAGCAGTAGCTCTACCACTGCTGTGAATCATGTGCAGAAACTAGGGGCCTCATTCAATTGTGATTTGGCTAATTGAATAGGGCTCTATATAAGCACAGAGCATTTTTTTTACAGAAGTTTTTCGTTAGTGAACTTCTATCCAAAAGCAAGGTCTTCACTAACTAAAAACTTCAATTAAAAAATATGCTATGTGCTTATTTAGAGCCCTATTCAATTGGCCAAATTGCAATTGAATGAGGTCCTAGGTCTCTAACAGGACATTATCAGCCTGGATAGATTCATAGTTATCCAACAAGGCAGCCTCCCAGGTACACTTCGGCCATAGAAGCAGCAGTCTGGACTGCACTTTCACATGTATCTCCCTATGTCTCCCATTCTGTTTGTTACAATCATTGCTGTTACAGAAAATCCAAGCCCACACAATTGGATTTACAGTATTGTTTTTGGTACTGGGAACATTGAAGTTTTATATTTCTACTATGATTTTGAAGAACATGATATGATAATGGGAACATATTTTTAGAAAATAAAAAACAAATACTGTATAGCCTTTATTTATAACTATTATAGTCAAAATAGCTTTATTAGAAGCATACATTTGTCTGCTTTTTAAGTGACTCATCATAATGGATGGACTTTGGATGCAGATATGATTTCCATTCATTTCTACTAAAAGCACTACCACAGTGATGAGGAATTAAACAGAAGTACCACTTAATATGATCATCCCAGCAAAAGACATTTCAGGAAAGAGGATAAAGCAATGGGTGCCCATAGTAATGATTAATAGCATATAACAGATAATAAAGTAAAGACTGTATTTATACAAACAATCTATGACTGCCATTATCTCTTAAATAAGACAGAATAGAGACATTTATCACAGAAACAGGACAGCAGTGTAATCAAACAATATGCAAAATATGCAAACACAGAGCACTATGACTACATCTCAGAACAATGAAACCAATATACCGTTCTCATTCAATGGAAAATCTACACTGTGTTATACTGTACTATATAAGGGATAAACAAATATGAATGTGTCGGAAAAAGCAAACATTAAAAAACCCTAAAAAAGGTATATGAAAGTTACATGGATTATGAATGCTTCTGATAGAGCAGAATAAGTAGTGTATGAAAACAAAATTTGCATGAAAAAATCCCAAAATAATCATTAATACATTTACCATAGAGTTTGTAAACTTTTAGTTTTCTGGCAGTTGATTTTGAGAAGCAATGTACCGGAAAATCTTGCAAAATTAGCATAAAATTCATAATTAACTGTGGGTAATCAGAGGCAGCTACCACATTGTTGCAATGTTTATGGATTCATTCTGCAGAAGAGCATCATGGGATTTGTTGAATGATGCAACTCTGCAGTGCTGCTCTGGATCTCAGCACTGTGCTGCTATTAGCTGGAAGGTTTGTAAAGAGTTAAAAAAAGTACTTAAATGCAGTTTTTTTATTGGTAAAATCTGTATATCTCTGTATGTTTATGATATAAACAGTATGGGCCTCATGCAATTGAGATTTGGCCAATTGAAAAGGGCTCTATATAAGCACGGAGCACATTTTTTACAGAAGTTTTTCGTTAGAGAAGACCTTGCTTTTGGATAGAAGTTCACTAACTAAAAACTTCTGTAAAAAAAATATGCTATGTGCCTATATAGAGCTCTATTCAATTGGCCAAATCACAATTATGTGTTAGAAAAAGTTAAAACAGGCAAACTTCCACCTTTAAAGGACACTGATGAGCTAACATTAATTTTTAGAATAAAAAAAAGATTTTAGTAATTGAAAAGTACTGTCAGAATTTAAAAAACTAAGTAGGTTTTAACAATATCATTTGTGCTCATTTTGTTGTCCTTTGAGGGCCTGCTTCACTTTCCGTTGGTCCATTCTAGTTTAAAATAAGCAACATAGGGCCTCATTCAATTGACAAATTGTAGCTTACGGGAGCCCGTAATTTAGCCCGTAAACAAATTTTCTATTCAATTGCCGTATTTTAGCGAGCCGCAAACAATCTACAGGTTACGGGCTGAAAATCTCTGCTGTTGTTACAACCATAATTTACAACCCAGCTAAGCCTTTGATCTTTAAAGACCCCAAGAGTTACAATCGCAAATCGCGAGCCGCTGCACGAGCGCAGACATACGGCCAGTATACCGCGAGATGCGGCCTTGCAATTCAATGAGGCCCATGGTAGTATAGTATATTACCAGACTTTCTGATTTTTCACATGCTGCTATTTTACATATTTAACTCACCACTGCAGTGTCTGTTTTAGATATAGGATTTGGATGTAGAGTTAGATTGTATTACTTTTTATCTTTTGCCCCCATTATTAGTGATGTGCACAAATGTCTTAAATCTAGTTCCAACCATTTCATCTGCCTTAATATTATTAAAATGTATTTAATATTCAAACTAACTGACAACTTTGTTGGATTTTGCACACGTGATTTATAGGGTAAAGAGACAAAGAATAGGACTGATGGCTAGTATTGTTGAAAACTACATTTAAAAACAAGTATTCATTAATTAAGAGTTTTGCTACAAATACATAATGGTCTGTTAGATTAGGAATCTGGGGATTAGAGCACACACATGCTTTATATGTTGATGCATAAATTAACAAAAATATGGGGATACCTTTATTCAAGACTAATAGTATTTTCTTCAGTTTGCACTGATGTTGAACTTGACCAATACATGTTGAACCTTTAATTTAGATATGCTCATTTACAAAAAATATCTTCTCGTTTTAACTACAGCTATAAAATTAGCAACCGCACTATGTGATCATTTGTATGTTTCATGGTGGTTAAAGTTACATAAAGGGAGGAGTGAAATGGACAGGAAACTACATGGGTGAGATAAGAGGTAGAGACATTGGGAAATAGTGAGTTTTTTTATCTTCCAATAAGTTTTATTAAGCATAGAAAACATGCTACATCAATTGCATTGTAATGTTAGCATAATTATACATTTGGTGGTATCACATGTATTTGGCATAAACATTCTTGTCCATGTATATACATATATTCCAATAAAATTTGTTTAAGTATAGTGTATGATCTTGTTAATCTATGCTGTCCACTTTTGTCACATTTTCCTTCCTCTTCTTTTCTATTGTTATATTTTATTACATATCGTTTTCTAGATATTGTTATATCCTTATGTTAGCTTCTCTGTTTACAGGAACACGTTAACTTCATAGCTTAAATAGGTTACTCATTTTCTAAACAATATTAAACTTAATTAAACAATTTGAAACTTTTGGTCATTGATTAATCCATTTCACTTGAGCAAGTCATCCAGTCCTTCATTTCCTCTCGTTCCACCTCTGGCCTTACCCGTTCCCTTTCCAAGCCTCCCTTCCCTCCTTGTCTCCCTGTCTCCTTTAGCTAAATGTTGGAGTATCACTCCTGGTGAGTGCGGTACTTCCGATGAACTCTATCCAAAGGCCCTAAACTTCTTGATAGATGTGCATTGTGTCTGCTAGTATATGCAATAGTATATCATTCATCGCAATGAAGTTGATTTTATTTTTAATCTCCTGAAAATCTAAGGCTCTGGAATTTCAATTTTTTGCAATATAGATTTTAGTTGCCAGCATGAAGAATTGGAGCAGCCTGTTCTGAGGAATGGATAGGTTCCTGTGAAGGTACCCCAGCAAGCATATTTCTATAGTTTGATTGACCGGAGTGCGGAATACCTCTGATGCAAGTTTCATGATCTTACCAAATGTGTGGCACCTCCTGACAGGCCCACCAGACGTGTATGAACGTCATTACCTCCTGACACCCTCTGTAACAATTCAGACTTTCTGTTTTCTTTCATCTAGCTACTCTTTCCGGGCTTATATATGTCCTATGAAGCACCTTTATAGATTTCTCAAAGATACTATAGTTCAGTGCACCCCTGTATATAAATTACTGCCCACTTCATTAGGTCCCATTGCGTACTCATATCCAGTTTCCAATCTTTAATGTATTTGTCTTTTACAGGCGTTGAAGTGGAATTAAATAAATTATAGAGTTTCCCAATGAGCCGCTTGCAGAGGGCTAGATCTCTACAAATTCTGGTGAACCAGTTGGCTTCGGGTTTACCTCTTGTATGAATAATTGACAAGGCTAAATGTTTTAGTTTACAATAATTGAAGTGTTCAGTCAGTGGAAGATCATATTTGTCTCTAAGTTCCTCATATGATAGAGTTTGGCCCTCTTTCCCCCAGGCCCCAACCCTGTCTAATTTACTTGTCCTCCACCAATGCAACAAGTTAATACTTATGTCCCTGGTGTGTGGGGATGGGACAAAATAGAAGTAAGGCCAGAGGAGGTAGGAAACATTCTGGTATGTGTTCAAGACCATTTCCAGCAGGATATTGTGTGGCAAATCAGTGGGTTTGAAACTTTTTTTAAAGTAGGGAGGTCTTCCAGCAATATAGCTGTATCCCAAAAGTATGGTTGGAAACCTTGATTTTCTATGAAAATCCACGCTGGTTGTTGGGATGTAGAATGTTTTATAGCCAGGAACGAGAGTTGAGCCGATTTGAAATACAGTTTTAAATTTGAACATGGTAGGCCCCCTTCTGTTTTGTGTTTATACATTATATTTTTTAATATTCTCGAAGGGCCATTTTGCCAAATAAATTTAAATATTTGACTCTGGAAATTCGATAGTTCTTTTAAGTTGATTGGGATAGGCACGGTTCTAAATAAATACAAAATTCTGGGGAGGATGTTCATTTTGATTGTGTTGATTCTCCCTAACCAAGAGAGGGAATGTTTTATCCAATGGTTTAAATTTCTAATCAGGGTTTTATACAATGGTGTGTAGTTTGCCTTATATGGATCTTCTATTTTGGGGCTCAGGTGAATTCCGAGATATTTGATATGTCTCTTTGACCAATTGAGCTCATGTATTTCGCTAAGTGTGCTTTTCTCTGTGTTTGAGAGTTCAATGGCCAGGGCTTCAGTTTTTCTAGATTTATTTTGAGTTTAGAGAAGCTACCAAAGTCTTCTATGTTTTGCATTAGTGCTGGGATGGAGCAGGTCAGGTCTGAGAGCATGCACAAGAGGTCATCTGCAAACAGGCTAATCTTAAATTGCTGAAGGCCAATCTGTATTAATCCTTGTATTCATTCTTATCGTTTGTGCTAATGGTTCCATCGCATTTGCAAAGAGTAGAGGTGATAATGGGCAGCCCTGTCTCGTGCCCCTTTGTATGAGAATTAAGGGTTTCACCCGTCCTGGGAGTGTTAATAAAGCTTTCGGGCTATTATAATATGTTTTTATTAAATTGATGAAGGGACCTTTAAAGCCAAATTTTGCTTGGGAGTCATACAGATACAGTCATTCCAGGGAAACGAAAGCCTTCTCCACATCTAGGGCTAGGAGACAGGCCCATCTTTGTGAATTGCTTGCGTGGTGTATTAAGGTTAAAACTTTCCTTATGTTATCTCCCGCTGTTAAGGAGGGATATTGGCCTTTCATTTTTGGTTTCCAGATGATCGCAACCCTCCTTAGGGAAGAGTGTAATATCTGCTAAATTTAGTTCAGGTGGGATCTGTTGGCCTTCCATAATTGAATTAAATACATGTTAGTGAAGCCGTCAGGGCCTGGGGCTTTACCAATTTTGGATTTTTGTATCGTTTTTCTAATTTCTTCTAATGTAATTTTGGCATTAAGCGGGTCAAGGTTTGCTTCCGTCAGTGAGGGAAGATCGCATGAATTTAGGAATGTTTGCATTTTGTGTTTATCCAATTGCTCGGAGGCTGTATATAGTTTCTCGTAGAATTTTTAAAAGGTTTCTTGATCCGGATTTGCTGTGACCTGCCCTGTCGTAGTTTTAATTTGGTGTATCTTAGTTTGCATCATTTTAGATTTCAGTTTTCTGTCCATGAGTGAGTCCGGTTTGGAGTCCGGTTCTTGTCTTTATAAACAAAATGTTGTTGTGTCCATCTAAGGACTTTTTCTGTGTGGCCTGATAATACTACATCTAATTCGGTCCTGACTTTATTTTTTTTTTCGTCTAGTTTTTATAGTGGGTTTATTTGGTTTATTAATTCTAATTCTCGTAGTTGTTTATTTAATTATTTTTCTTTAATTTTCTGTTGTTTTCTATAGTTAGCTGCAATCTTGATGCAGGTACCCCTGATGTACGTTTTGTGCGTGACCCAGACCCATCCAATCTCTGCGTCTAGATTTGTGGCGAAGTAAGACTCCAGGTCTTGGGAGATCAGATCCCTATACGTAGGATTAGCTACGTGCATTTCATTAATTCGCCATGTATATTGCAGACGACTCTCTAGACCTAAGTTTATAACCACCTTGACCATGGAAGGGTCTGACCAGGTGCAGGGGATAATTTCTGTTAACCTGGTCTGAGCTATCAATGATGTGTCTGCTAGCAGGTTATCTAACCTTGAATATGTGTTATGGGTGTTAGGTGTTGAGGTAGAACGAGTATTCCCTATCTCTGGGATATTGTTCCCTCCAGTGTCTAGTAGCTTTAGCTTGGCAAATAATGTGTTTGTTTTAATTTTTTAGAGCATGCACATTATCTTTTGATCTCCCCGACCTGTCCATCTCCATATCTAGAGCTAGATTTAAATACCTGCCAATGATAAGTTTTCCATAGTCTGCTTGGTCTATTAGTTTAAATAGTCTTAACTGTGCCTTATGAAAATTACTAGTTGGAGCAAATAAGGAGACTCGGGAGACCCTGGTTTTCTGTATCTTTCCTGTTACAATAATGTAGTTGCCCTTGCCATTTACTTTTTTTTTCAATAGCCAAAGTGAAATCCTTGTGAAGGAGAATAGCAGCTCCTACTTTTTTGGATGAATGTTGTTGGGTAGTGTTTGTGGAGAAATTTAGGAATTTTGGTTTGCACAAAATGAGTTTCCTGCAGGAATATTACAGAAGGTTGGTGATCCTTGTACGTAATAAAGGCCTTACTTCTCTTAACTGGGGTGTTAAATCCCTTGACGTTATGGGTCAGGAATAAAAAATCAGACCTATTCATTGTATTGGTTGTGTGGTGTTTGTGATGGTGGTAGCCACTTACCCTTACAGTGCCTAATGTACCTCATTGGTATGCTTTAGGGGACCAGACGAGGGGTCGTTAATGTAGAAGGTGATGATTTTTTCTGCTGCATAGTGAAATAGAGCATTGAGAAATAAAAACAGTTAGCAACCATGAAACAAACAAAACCATTGTATCTTGTCCTCATTTTCTTTTTTTTTTAGTGGGGTGAAGGGGGTAGGTGGGGAGGTAGGTTAGGATATGAAGAGGGTCAGAAGAACATGGATTTCCCTCTGTGTAACCCTAGAATGAGGAAGTTACTCAGTGTATTAATTAACGTCTACTCTCATAAGGCTCAACCTATCAGAGATTTCTAAAAAAAAACAGTTGCCTTAGTTTACACTCTGTTAAGTTAAACTTTAACTCTTATCATGCAGTTGAAAATATATAATTAACAAATGAACTGCCTAACCATTTATTATAGTTTTTTATTTTCTTTTTCCCTTATTCTTTTTTCTCATTGTCTTTCCATCTTTATGGCCTCATCCCGGTGCTTGGAAAGCTTGTAAGTCTTCTGGTGGGGAGGAGCCACTTTCAGTGTCCTGGTCAGGTAAATGTCCAGGGTTTAGCTGACCTTTTTGTCGTTTATTGGATGTGACCTCCGACCAATGTCTAGTTGTTCTGTCTTTTCGGCCTGACTCGCGCTGTGGAATGGGTTCCCCCTCTGTAACCAGTCTCAGGAGGGTAAGAAGGGTGCAAGACTCCTCTAATGAATGAGCTACGTAGCTTGTTCCATTTACTTGAAATAGAACACATTTGTAGGAGATCTTATGCTTCAGCAGGATATCTAGTACTGGCTTCATCTCCCTATTTTTGGCCAGGTTGGATGGTGCTCAATCAGCAAACATTTGTATTTGTGAGCCATCTGGGCCTGTAGTTCTGGTCAGTTTCCTTGAAGCAGATAACATTTGGACCCTTGTCTTTTGGCGGAGGAATCAAGCAATCACATCCTTGGGGAGATTTGGGTTCGTTACCGGCCCTAGTGCCCGGTGTGCTCTCTCTATTTCAAGATCTTTATATGTGGCTTCTTGAAGGAAGGTTTTATCACTGTCATTATATAAGGAGTGAGATCTAAAATGTTCTTGGAAATTCTGCGGAAGCGGATATTGTTTCTGCGTCACCTATTTTCCAGGTCTTCTAGTTTAGTCTCTAGCGCAGTGATCCTTGAGGAATTTGGTGTGATTTCTGCGTTATCCTTGCCTTGTGCATCAAGGATTTTGTTTCAAGGGCGAGAGTTCTTTGCTGCAATACGAAAATCTCTGTCTTGAAGTCTTCAACCGCTAGTGCAAGCTGAGTTTTTAGTAGAGATTAAATTTTAGGCATTGACCTCTCGGATAGGTCCATACCCTGTGGGCTCCCGTGGTCATCCTCAGTAACGTTCATATGGCTGGGATTGGCTTGCTGTCGCCCCCCTGAAATGCTCAAGGATGTCACAAGCTGTAGTGTTTTTTCGGAATTTGCCAATTCTCCTTTCTGCTGTAGTTATTTTTCCTTGTAGTGTAATATCTGCTGAAGCAATCCTTTAGGCGGTTAAATGAATTTTACAGATTTTGCATGTCTTGTGATGATTTTATCATGTGGTCATGCTGTTTTAATATGTCATATGATCTCTAAAGGTTGCTGAGCCTCTGACATATGCAGCTCTATATCATTTTATGTGGATTTAGACTCTACTATTGTTGAATGTGCATCAATAGATCTTATATCAGGGCAGTGCCAAGTTTCTCAATGGCACGTTGGTTAGAAATAGTGAGGGTTGGATATATAAACAGGAAGGGAAAAATAAGTAGCATGTGAACTGTAGGTGACACAGTAATGGAGGGGGAGACATACATGAGGAGGAGGAATATATAATGCATATATATATATTTTGCCATACATAAATGTATTAACGTTAACATATATACCCACATACAAGGATACAGGTACACATATAAGTATATGCTTTTGTAAATGAACATAAATATATACGTACACTCAGGGATATATTTATTTTATGCTGCTCCATTCAGATTTCTACACCCCAGTTACTACTACTCCTTCTCCCTTGCTGTATTCCAGTCATACGATTACTACACCCATATACTGTATACTGTAGAAAATAATATGGGAATGGGTGTTTGTGCATATATACCATTGGTTCTCAGACCTTTTTGATCTGGGAACCAATTAGTCAACTTGCAGTGTCCATGGGAACCAGATTTGAGATGCAGAACATTTTTAATATGGTGACACTACATAGTAATTAAGGTTGAAAAAAAGACTTTAGTTCATCAAGTCTAACCTTTTTAGTTCTCCTCTGATCTGCAATATGTGGATACGTTGAGCTATACCATATACAGTGACACAAGATGGGCTGGTAATAGCAGAGATGTCAGACAAATTACTGTCCACTGGAGAATGAACTGGCAACTCGCTTCAGTATCTTTGCCAAGAAAACCTTAAGGATAAGCACGACCAGAAACATAACGATTGTGCTTGATGTGCTGTGGTCCATAAGGACCAAATGACTAATCAACAACATGTGGTGCATCCAATTTTCATTTTTTCTTGCTCTGATTTGAATGGAGTACATTTTAATTGCAAATCGACTGTTCAACATTTTGTATACAACTATAAATAATATAGTGATCTGTTTTAAGTTTCAGGCTATCTTCATCTCTCTTATTTCCTCATGACCAGTAGATAAAGTTTCAGGGACCGGCTGTTGAGAAAATCTGGTACATACAGAATGTCAGAAAATGCCAGTTACTGTATAGTTAGAGTCAACCTTGTCGTTGTGAATAAATATTTCTGTGCATACTAGCACATTATACCTCAACAATCCTGACAGACAACTGCCCCACAAATGATAACTTAATGTCTCGAAGCATGTCATAATATACTACAGAATAGAAATAAAAAAATTAGCATCAATACTCACCACCGAGAAAGGCAAAAAAGTGTTTTCTAAATGTGTACCTCTGAATTTGATACCATGCTTATATGAATGGTTTTTAGGGTGAGACTATGTATGTTACATGGTTCATTACAAGGGTAAGGCATTAATTGCAAAGGCAAACTTGCAATATGTTAGTAATAACAGCTCTTAGCAATGAAAGCAAAAATTAATTCGCCAGGATATAATGTCCTCAATTAAAATAAATATATTGCCTTGAAGTCTAAGTAGCAAACAGGTTTATGTTGTTGTTCAGTCGTGTTCTACTCTCCATGAATCTATAGATAGCAGCATGCCAGGCAGATCTGTCTTCCACTGCATCTTTGAGCTCTCTCAAGCTCATGTCCATTGCTTCAATAACCTCATCTATCCATCTCAACCTCTTTCAGCCATCAGAGTAGTATCATCCACGTATCTGGGTTGGTTGATATTTCTCCCAGCAATATTAATTTTGGTGTTGGATTTGTCCAATTCAGCCTTACGCATGTATTACATTTCTTTCCTGATCTTGAACCATTCAGTTGTTCCATGGTTTCTTGATTAACATACAGATTCCTCAGGAGGTAGATGAGATGGTCTGGTACCTCCATCTCTAAGAAAATGTTATATTAGTGTTCAATGGAACCAAATAGAATCTGTTTAATGGAACTTGACTGACCAACCACTTGGTTTTACTTCAGCCTTTAGTATTATAGACATTTTTTTTTATTTAATGCCTTATCCTTGTATTTAAAAATCCAGCTGATACATACTCGAATATGGCTCTTTTAACTTTCCATGTATAGAATCTTAATGGTGTTGTTATGTAGTTTCTGGGGTATAACATACATCCCAACTGTTACACTTTTGAAGGAACAGCTCTTTAAAAAGAAATTCACTCACTCCCACCCCCTTCCCTACTGATCCTTCTTCGGAAGGAATAATACTTCATTCCTTGCAACTAGTCTGTTCCAGTCTGACTGTATCTATATTTTTCCATATTTCCCACATTATTTTCTCCAAGATTTCAGAAGGATAGAGGGCAGGAATGTGTATGTTCTGAAGTATATACTGAGCAGCGTGCACCTTATTTATACTGTATAAGGCACATTGATGATGTTGCTGCAGTTGGTAGTGAACTGTGGTAACACCACATACCTCTCAATTACTTTGAAATTAAAACAAATATTTACTGTATAATGTGTAAAGTACATTTTAGAGATATATCCACTTAATTTGTGTGCAATGCTCTACTCATATATTCCGTAGAAATAACACCCTAGACTTCTGTCATTCTAGCCTGTGAGAGAAATCAACTGGAGAAAGTGGGATTCAGAAAAGGGCTGACAGGGCAAAGAGGGGTTTGCCCTTAAATTATGGATTTTTCTTTAAAAGATAAACATTTGGAAGGCTAAGACGGGCAGGAGGCTATTTCTTGAAAAGAAGGATGGTTGGGAGGTGTGACTCTAGCAAATAGCATATATGTATTCAAGAATGTATGCTGAGTAGTATGGGGGCTAATACCACTAAGAATTATTTTTAATATATAGATAAGTTGGGCTTATTCTGTGTCTTACAATTTTCCCAGTGATCAGTTGGAAGTTTCTATTTATTTGAAGCCTTTCCAACACTTTTCTGAAACTATTGTAATCATAATGAACAATACAAATATTAGCAAACAGTGTTCCTGCTTTCAAGTATATATGTGTTCCTTAATTTCCACCTCAAGCATGGGGAGACATGTAGGTTCCTGCCTCACTGGGTGGGTATTGTGGTTGATTGAGGAGTCCCATGACAAATGTGAATAGATGCATTAATACAAAATGGCCCATTCAGTTCCCTTCTCAGAGCATTTAAAGCTTACTTTATTTTTTTGAATCAGGTCGGGAGAGCTAGGATCTTGGTTTGGTAAGGAAAAAATGAAGGTTAGATTGCATTAGTTTACTCTGGTGGTTTTCCTGCTCTAAATTTAAATGGAGTAGTTTAGTCTACAGCAAAGTTAAATAACTGTGCAATTTAGCTAGATCTTATCAGCATATTTCCTTTATTGGTAGATGAAATATATCATTATTGTCACAGTGTCATAAAACCCCTGGCCTAGACATGATGATTTATTCACCTGTACACACAAAAAAATTCTCAGAGAGTGGCCTGAAACTGGTATGAATGTTGGACAATGACCATCCTGCTGGAGAGTGCTGGGGCATTACTTGGGTCCTTTAAATAACTACTGCATTAGCAAGACGGAACCATAAAAGCATTTTTAGAGATAATGTTATGGGAGATTTCATCTTAGACTGCTAAGGAAGTTAATCAAATGGGGCCTTACTCTGCTATTGTGGTTTGTTGTCACATGTGCCATATGGAATATAGTTCTTATATAGATCTACTGTTCCTCTGATTCCTCCCAGATTCCAAAGCCTTATAAGAACAAAGACAAAATGTCCATGCCCATTTAAGCAAAAATGTATAAAAACACGTTGCATACTATCATTCTATAAATATGACAATTCAGTGGTTCTATATGTTCTAGTTGGCTCTTTTTCTGTTACATCTCCCTCCTTAATAAAATATCACAGTTCCCTCATTGCAACATCTAGGTTTTTACTTTCTTGATAATTAGGACATGTTCAATCATCTATTGGAGTAACTGCAAATTATAGACTACTGATAAAGGGAGATAGATTTCTTTTCTTGTTGCATCAGAAATACGGTTTGTTTTTTTACAAATAGGTCATAGCACACAAACTTATTCAGAAATGTAACTGTTCTTGGGTTCTTGCCCTCGGCCAGCCAGTGCGATCTATAGACTAGAATATTCTCTCTACATTTCCTGTTAGTTTCAATTAAGTTTGAACATGCTCTTTTAAATGCTCAAAAACAACAGTTCTGTTCCATTCTTGTATGATATTTATTAATGGTTTTAATTTATTGAAATGTTGTAAAATTGGAATATGTGTATGCTTATTTTTTTTTTTTTTACAAATTAGATTTTAAATGTTGTAACTACTTGATATAGTTGCTTTCCTGCATACTGATGGGCTGTCTCGGTATTAAGGATTTCAAGTATTAGTACATAGCTTTGTAATACATGATATTGTGACATAATTCTTTATAGGCTGGTAATGTTTTCAAACAGTGATGTAGAAACTATTAAACAGAACATTTTTCTGGAGGCTGATCATTTTTGGCTTGTTATTTATTTTGGGCATTTTTATTTTAAAGGACCACTATGGTCAAGTTTTTTCTATAAGGTCTTTGTATAAATAACCTTGATATTGGTAAAAAAAAAAAAAAAAAAAATATATATATATATATATATATATATATATATATATACCAAATTATTCTTTATGGCAGCTGTTCATTTCTTTCTGTTATTTAGTCAGGAGAGTGTGTCTTTGTAAACTAATTTGCTCTCCATTACTGCTACTGAAAGCTCTGGTAGTTGTATATGACACATTCTCATTGAATAGACAGAATCTTTCTGTGCAGCCAAGAAGCTTCCTATCTCTAGAAATGGCAGATCCCACAGCAGCATGATTGCCTATAAAATGCAATATATTACAGGCTGTGTTATTTTATGTTACATTAGAGAAACATTTTGTATATTTTCAGGTGAAGTTCTTCAAAATAGTGTATTTTAAATATGTGATCACAGTGGGAATTAATGCCTTTCGTTTGCAGACAGGTCTGCATTTTATTGCAAAGCCATGTTTTTGAATTATGCAACAAACGCACATTAGCAACTGTGTAAGCCATTAACATAAAACCAGTTTTAGAAAAATATGACTTTTGAACATTACTTTGCATAGTGCCAGTTTCAACCTTGAGCACTGCCTGAAAGCTTGATTCCTGAAGACTTGTACTAATTTACTGAACAGTTTTGGGATAGGTGGACTTGTTAAATGATTGTAACTTTTGGAATTAGACACCTACAACATTTTCTCACAGATGCTCTTAAACAGGCAGCTTTCATCCATAGATGCAAGAGGTGTCAAAAGTTGTTGCTAATGCTACGCGAGGGCCGCAGTTGCTGGCAAGGAGCGCCAAAGGCGCTTCTTGCCAGCAACTGCAGGCTTTGGGTCCGCATTTGCGGAGGTGGAGGCTTCCACCGCGACCGCAACATTTACGGACTTAGCATCCGCAAATACGAGCCGCGGGACTTTGCAAAAAAAGTATTACGACCTTGCAAAAATACGACATTAGCGGCCGAAACCTGCGCACATGAAAACACTAAAACCACAAAACATACACACAACAAGCACATAAAAAGTTTACCCACAGCACCTCTAAAAGTGAAGTTACAACTCAATATAAGTAGAAATTAAAGTGTTTAGACACCCGAAAATCCCCTAAGCGAGAGAAAAAATAACCACAGAAAAAACGAAAACGAGGCTACAGGACCCGAAACACGCAAAACACCACGAAACACATACAGATTTTTCCAAAAAGCCGTACGAGGTCCAAGAACAAGGACGCAAAATCAGCCACAGCCGCGTATTACACACATTAGGCGCCATTTTACAACACTAACCTACACAATGCGGAAGTACACAGCTACCCTAACGGCTTCCCCTCGCGCACGCACACTATTTACACTACACACTGCACACATTGCTCACACTTACACAGCAGCTCCACAACACTGAAAACACACATTAGATGCTGCGGCAACATCTAAACCAATTGTCAGCTCTTCAACACAAGGCTTCCTGCATATATTACTTCCAAATAGATATATTCCTTTATTAATGTATTATTTATTTGATTACCATACACCAAACAGCATTAGCACACTTACAATTTAATTGCTGTAATTTTTTGACGGGGAATATTCTAGTATATATATATATATATATATATATATATATATATATATATATATATATATATATCACATATTGTTATCGTACTGCGAGTTGTTGTCACACTTTGCGGGCCTCGCAATACGAGGCCCGCAACTGCGGCCGTCGCAAAGCATGACTTGCGCAAACTGCGAGGCTCGCAAATCTTCGCTGCAATGAGCGAGAAAAAAAGGCGTACGAAAAAAATTAGCAAGATGAAAACAAGGCTGAAGGCAGTAAAAAAGAGCCCGAAGCCAGTAACACTTAACGAAAGCCAGTAACACTTAACCCAAGGCAGTAACACTTAACTCAATGCAGTAACACTTAACCAAAGTCAGTAACACTCATTGCGAGGCCCCTAAACTACACTGGGGGGGGAGAGGCTCGCAATGAGTGCTCATTGCGAGCCATGCTATTTGCCAGTAAGTGAGATTGCCCTTTGTCATGATTTTCGTCTTTTTAACGTTGAGCAGCAGGCCAACTTTTGCACTCTCTTCTTTTACCCTCATCAATAAGTCCTTTATTTCCACTTCACTTTCAGCCATCAAAGTAGTATCATAGGCGTATCTAAGGTTATTAATATTCCTTCCAACAATATTGATTCCAGCTTTGGGATCATCCAGTCCAGCCTTACACAGGATGTATTCTGCATATAAGTTGAATAAATAAGGTGACAATATACAACCTTGCCGCCCTCCTTTTCCGATCTTGAACCATTCTTTTGTCCCATGTTCGGATCTGATCGTGGCTTCTTGGTCGACATACAAATTCTTTAGGAGGAGGATGAGATGATCTGGTACTCCCATTTCTTTAAGGAAATGCCACATTTTGTTGTGATCCACACAGTCAAAGGCTCTAGAATAGTCTATGAAGCAGAAGTAAATGCTTTTCTGGAACCCTGTTTCTCTATTATCCAGCAGACATTGGCAATTTGATCTCTTGTGCCTCTTCCTCTGCATGCACATCTGGTAGTTCCTGGTCCATATGTGGTCTAGCTTGTAGAATCTTAAGCATTACCTTGCTGGCATGTGAAATGAGTGCAATTGTTTGATAAATGGAGAACTTTTTGGCACTGTCTTGTTTGGGGATTGGGATGTAGACTGACCTTTTCCAGTCTATTGGCAATTGTTGAGTTTTCCAAATGTGTTGGCATAAGGCAAGTAGCACTGTCACAGCATCATCCTGTAGAATTTTGAATAGTTCAATTAGGATTCCAATCAGTCCCAGCTGGGAGATACTTTAAAAGATGAGAGAGAGAGGAGAGAGAGAGAGAAGAGAGAGACATGCAGTGTATGCAGGGCCGCTGCCAGCGACCGCACTTAAAATTGGAGAAACAAAGCCAGAAGCTATGAGGGAAGAGCCTGCATCCAGAAAGATTGTTGGATCCAGAGAGAGAGGGGACTGCTTAGCACCAAGCAGGGAGCTCAGTCTGATCTTGGGAAGGATAACCACCTCTGTGTGGACAGAGAGAGAGAGGTCATTGTGACTTAGAAAGTGAGTGAGACTGTCTGGAGGATACAGTCAGCGATACTTAGACTAAGAGACACTGAGAAGAGTTATCAGTGTGACCTGAGAAGATGTTCGGTCTGGACTGAGTCAAGACTGACAGCACCTACACACCCTGAAGCAGACCCCACAGACCGTTGGAGCGGACAAGCATTCAGGCCTGTATATTGGAGGACTTTATTTTGTATTAGTTCTGTCAGTGAGGGAACTGCAGCTAATGTTTAGTCAGAGCTTCAGAGAATCTAGGCTTTTTTTGTTTTCTGTTGTATGCTGGCAAGTTTTCAGTAAAAGTCTGGTGAAACATTTAAAGAGCTCATGCATCCTCCATTTGGCTGGAAACTAAGGCACGGATCCTGAGCGTGACAGTGAATCTGTCACAATATGTAGAGGCTGTTGGAAGAGGGTGTTTGCTATGACCAGAGAATTATTTTGAGAAAATTCTACTAATCTCTGACCTGCTTCATTTTGTACTCCAAGGCCAAATTTGCCAGTTATTCCAGGTGTCTTTTGGCTCCCTACATTAGCACTCCAATATCCTATGATGATAGTAACATCTTTTCTTGGTGTTATATCAATGACATGTTGATTGTCTTCGTAGAACTGGACAACTTCAGTATCTTCAGCTTCCGTGGTTGGAGCATAGACTTGGATCACTGTAATGTGAAATGTCTTGCTTGAATTTGAATTAAAATCATTCTGTCATCTATTGGGTTGTAACCAAGCACTGCTTTGGCCACTCTTTCATTGACTAGGATGGCTGCTTGATTACAGTAGAAGATCTGATGGTTGTCTGATGTGAAATGTCCCAGTCCATTTAAGTTCACCAATTCCCAGGATATAACAGCCTTATTAAATTGTGATTCGGTAAATTTAAAAGGGCTCTATATAAGCACATAGCATATTTTTGTACAGAAGTTTTTAGTTAGTGAACTTCTATCCAAAAGCAAGGTCTTCACTAACTAAAAACTTCTGTAAATAAAATATGCTATGTGCTTAAATGGAGCCTTTTTAAATGTTTAACCTTGTCATTTCCTTCTTGACCACATCCAGTATGCATTGGTTCCTAGTTCTAACATTCCAGTTCCCTATGCTGAATTGGTCTTTGCAGCATCAGACTTTCCTTTCCCCTCCAGACATATCAGCAGCAGAGTGTCCTTTCGGCCTTGGCCCAACCACTTCATTCGATCTGGTGTTACTTGTACTTGCCCTCTGCTCTTCCTCAGTAATGTGGCACCTTCTGACCTGAGGGTCTCATCTTCCGTTGCCATATCGTTATGTCTCTGGTTGTGCCTGTCCATAAAGTTTTCTTAACCAAGATACTGGAGTAAGTTGCCAGTTCCTTTTCCAGTGGACAGCAATTTGTCTGACCTCTCTGCCATGTTGCAATTAGGTTGCATGAAACATTAAAATTATAACCAAGTCAATTACTTAGGAATATACAGCTATACTGGAAATGAATATATGGTTTGAAAATACACTATATACACTAAGTAAAAAAGGCACAAGTATACAATAAGTGCATTGGATAGCAGCATCTTACTGAATACTCCCCCTATCTATTTAAGAATACACATCTATACTGAGAATGAATATATGGTCTGGCATATACTATAACCATATACCAAGTATAAAAAAACAAAATTTAATATAAAGAAAATTAGATAGTATTTTATTTGCAAGCTGGTAGGTCTGAAAATATAACATAACCATATACCAAGTATAAAAAGACCATATTAAATTGGATAGTAGAATTTGCAAGCTAGTCGGATATTAAATGAAGGCTACATACAGCTATGAAAATATTGAAGATTTATAACTGACAAACTAGTGTACTTTTATAATATTGTGAATGAGACATACCAATAGAATTTGCAAAGATATCAGAGTACTTGAAGAAATGTGGAACAATCAGTTATAAAAAATAGTTGCACATGCCAAATGAGTCACCATACATTGTCTTTAACATTTTTAATTTTTTTTGGTTTTAAGGCTCAATTAGACATGACCAAGGGTTCCACAAGAAAATCACCCCACACATATTATTATTCTCCTCCTCTCTGTTTAAAGCTGTGTACAGGAAGCAGAAAGGAATCTGCTAGATATCTTTGGGTGAGCTGGATAATTTTGGTGGTAATTGTATTATTCACAATTCTTATGAATTCCTGATAAGGGATTTGGGGATTGTGACGAATGCTGTAGGAGTCCATTAGACATTTAAATTTGTTCTGTAGCTCAATAAATCTATACATTGTTGAACTTTATTTTTACTGAAAGAAGATTTATAAAGCTATTGTAACCAGAGGTGGAGCTACGGGTCTTCTATGGCCCCGCAAATCCCCTGTGACCCCAGAGGACCTTCTATTGCCCCCAGGGTTCCCTGTGGCCCTTCTGGGAACCCTGTGGCCCCCACAGCCCTGTATAGCCCACTGTTATACCAGAGTGATGAGAAGAGAAGAGTATGGAGAAGGAAAGGAACTGCTCATGATCCAAAGCATACCACCTCATCAGTGAAGCATGGTGGTGGTAGCTGAGCAGGGACATGCAAATGTGCCCACAAATGCCTCGCTCTTCAATCCATAAACCATTCTAAACATGACTTCCTTTAAGCTTATGCCTACTGCATTACACAGCTTTTATGCAAAGCCAAGGTTGGATTATACACAAGCTGAGAATCCTATCCACGTACAGCTGTTTTAAGCTTACTGGCTATCATCTGCATGGAGCGGGATCTTAGCTTGTGTTGTGGATCTTATGAGTAGGTAGTTCACCACAACAATAATTTAATATATAGTTTGCAAAATACTGATAGAAGCCCTCCACCGCACAGTAGTACATCTGTGTTCACATTTGAATGTCTAACACAAGTTAAAAAACCTGCTTCCAGCTCAGAATTCCAAGAAAAACAGTTATTACACTACATTCTGGGAAGCTGAGCAGGGACATGCAAATGGTGTGTGTAGATGTATATGTAAATGTATACGTTTATATATATATATATATATATATATATATATATATATATATATATATATGTATAGTAGGGAATTGCCTGTCAAAAGTGAAGGCAATAAAACTTTAAGCCTGGCAATACGAGGCTCTCTCCCCTCTAACTTGCATTCCACGTAATGAGCGCTCATTGCAAGCCTCTCCCCACTCTCTCACCCCTGTGTCTCTTTCCTCCCTCTCCTTCCCTGTGTCTTTTCCCCCCTCTCTCCCTCCCACTGTCTCTTTGCCCCCTCTCCCTGCCCTGTGAGTTTTTTTTGTCTCTCTTCCCCACCACTCTCACCCCTGTGTCTGCCCCCCCACTCCTGCCCCTGTGTTTCTTTCCACCCTCTCCCCCCTCTCCCTTCCCTGTGTCTTTCTCCTACCTCCCCCTGCTCTGTGCTGTACGGGTCTGAAACCATTTGCAGGCTTGGGAAATCGATCAATTTTCCCAAGCCCGAAATGGTCTTCCGATTTATGGCCTTGAAAAAAAACCTCACTCACAGGCTCCCTGGCTCTCCCCCTGTGCTGTGTGAGAGATTGTCAGTTAATTTTGTAATCAATTGGTGTCTTTTGGAGGCCTCCGATTTGGCTTCCGAGTTACGGGCTTGAAAAAAACAGCAGCCGGTTAAAGCCATAATTATTTCAAAGTCTTGCCTTTTTCTAAGTTGTGCGGGCCTTGCAATGAGTGCCTTTGTCGCTCATTGGAAGCCTTTTTCTAAGTTGTGCGGGCCTCGCGATGAGCGCCTACGGCCGAAGGCGCTCATTGCGCATTCGCAAGCCCATATCTTTTAACATTGTGTGACAACAACTCGCAATTACCACAACTATTATATGTGGTATAGACACAGACCCACATATATTTTATGTTATTTTTTATATATTTTATATATATTTTATATATGTACTGCATGAGTTGATGTTGGAGGGGGTACGGGAAGTGCCAAAAAAAATTGTGCCTGCCCCCGCCTGGTGGGGGCGGGGTGGGGGGCACCCCCATTTTCTTATTGCACTGGGGCCCCCCATGCTCTGAAAGCTTTGGAAAAAAAGTATTTTGTTTCCTGTTTTGCCTGTCTTTAATCAAAAATGTTTTTTTTTGTTTATTTTGTTTTAGCCAAAACTGCATTGATGCATACCCTACATTTCTTGCTGTGCTGTGGTGTGCTGGAGTACTTTGTAGTCAAGGTAAAATTATTTGTGTTAAATATCGTAAATGTGTTTATTTTTTTTATTTATATCATGCTGCAAATAAACATTTTCTCCAACCATAACAATAACCAACAGTTTGTATAGAGAAGTTTAAAAAAACATTCTGAAAATCAACTTTTTCGTAAGAGATGTTTGATTGACTTGAGAAAATAAAAGTAAACAACTTGCCAAAGCACCATTAGCACCAGCGATATTTATTTGCATAAGATGAAGACACCAACTATAACTTGGTTAAAGAACGCTATAATGATTTTTCTCTGCATGATATCAGCAATATCATCTAAAATGAGAGATACAATGCACTAAAACAAAAACATACCCTACTAGTATGTTGTAAACTCACCATAAAGCTGTCCCACAAGCCAGGTCCAAATGGTTGATCCACTAAATACCAAAACTCCTATACAGTGAGGAGCACATTCCATCTCAATCTCATGCTTATCCCCTCCATTTCCAATGTAAAATGGCTGATAATTCCCATAAAAGCTGGTAAAATGGTGTTCTGACAGAGCTAGCAGAGACTGGATCAAATTTTGGATATGGCTTCATTGTTGGACTACATTAAGGTAAGTTTACAATATATTAATATTATTATTTTTTTGCTTCAGTACAATAGTTTATTTATATTTAGATGCATTTTGCTGATCATTGAAGGGACATATATTTACAGAGCTCCTTAAAGAGATTGTAATATTTTGAGAAAGCCCAACTTTCCTTTTCAACCTGGATGGTCACAATATGAAAAAATGGTAATTTAGAATTTTAATCTGATTATGATTATCCTATATAAAATTATTAATAATTAATCTCTCTTAATTAGTAAATGATAGAAATGTAAATAAACCAGTTAAAATGTCTTTCACATCTTAAATACAATTGCTAAATAAGCATCTGATTTGTTGGTTATGTTTTTCTTCAGCACCTGCAGCTTTTGCTGGATTATTGTACCTGTTTGTCAGACAGAAGTACTTTGTCGGATATCTGGGAGAACAGACACAAAGGTATGACATGGCAAATAAATCCTTGGGTTTACAAACATGTTATTTTGTAGTAGATTTATATACAGAACAAATAGTTGAGTTATATGCAAATAACTTGAAATTGGAGATTGATAGTTATTTTCTTAAGCTTTAGATTGTAAGTTTGCAAGTTATCAGTCTTGCACGGTGCTTTGGAGATAGCACTTTGGACACTGGATTCTAAGCTCAAAGACAGAGACCAGTATCCTTTGCAAAATGTTAATATTGCTATTGTTTTTGCCTTTGATTGTAACCCCTGTATAATACTACGGAATATGCTGGCACGTTACAAATAAATTATAATGATAATAAATAATCATGCAAGGGTTCCTAAGACTCAGGTAAACATCAACTTCAATGTTTTATAGCAGAGCAAAGACAAAACAGCTACTTGAATATACATAAATCCACATCCAGATAACAATTTGCTTAGAGCCAGTCGGGATACTTTTATCAGCAGGTTCCATAAAGGTAAATTTCCAAAGTCTACTTACATTTATATAACTTGATAAATATATGAAATATATGAAAAAATGTAAAAGGCCTTATGTATTCCCTAAAAACATTTAGATTTAGAGTTGATAAGTATAGAACTAGGGGCGTGTAAACAGTGGAGAGCCCTACTGGAGGATTCTATTTAATGTCTCTGATAGGATCATTAAAATGGATACGTGTAAGTCCCAAGCTTATAATAAAGGGAATGTAGAGAAGGAGCTGTGAAACAGCAATGAAAATAATAGTACGGGAGCAGGAGATATAAGAAAGAAGCATCTTGGGTTCATATTGGGGGAAATAATCACAACACTTTTTTGCTCGAAAAAAAGAGATGAAGAGGTACGAGATGAACCCAACTAGTATCGTGCTAAGAAAACAGGGACCCATGCCAAAATGTTTGCATTCCCCTGACATAGATAAATACCATTATTTGGAAAGTTTAGTATAATAATACACAACTAATTGAGATTGGGTAGATTAACGTGTCAAATATATCTTCATTGTGAATTTCATATGAAACCTAACAGGAATTCAGTGATTTGGTATGCTGAGTTTAGGTATTGCTAAGTTCTGTCGTAACCAACTGAGCTTTCCATTGTTGTGGGTACTTAAATAAAGCAAGGAAGTCTTTACATTTTTAAATGGAATGAGAATTCATAAAAATATACCAACATTTGTTTTATATCACTTCATATACTAACTTAGGTTAGGTTATATTGTCTTCTGTTGGATTACTACATAACTATCAATTTCTCTTTTCTCAGAGACAAATTAACCCTCAATATGCTCTACTTTAGAAATAAGAAGACATGCTCAGATAGGACTTATAGAAGTTTTATGGCCTATTAGAACTATATACAGGGAGAATACAAAAATCCCTCCAATATACTGTAAAACTATCCAATAACTGGAACTGGTGTGTCTCATACAGTGGGGGAAAACAGTATTTGACCCCCTGCTGATTTTGAACGTTTGTCCACTGACAAAGAAATGATCAGTCTATAATGTTAATGGTAGTTGTTTTTTAACAGTGAGAGACATAATAACAAAAATAAAACCAAGAAAAACACATGTCAAAAAAGCTATAAATTGATTTGAAGGTCAGTGAGGGAAATAAGTATTTGATCCCCTATTAATCAGCAAGATTTCTGGCTCCCAGGTGTCTTTTATACAGGTAACGAGCTGAGATTAGGAGCACTCTCTTCAAGGTGCTCCTAATCTCAGCTTGTTACCTGTATAAAAGACACCTGTTCACAAAAGCAATCAATCAATCAGATTCCAAACTCTCCACCATGGCCAAGACCAAAGAGCTGTCCAAGGATGTCAGGGACAACATTGTAGACCTACACAAGGCTGGAATGGGCTACAAGACCATCGCAAAGCAGCTTGGTGATAAGGTGACAACAGTTGGTGTGATTATTCGCTAATGGAAGAAACTCAAAATAACTGCCAGTCTCCCTCTGTCTGATGCTCCATGCAAGATCTCACCTCGTGGAGTTTCAATGATCATGAGAACAGTGAGGAATCAGCCCAGAACTACACGGGAGGATCTTGTTAATGATCTCAATGCAGCTGGGACCATAGTCACCAAGAAAACAATTGGTAACACACTACACTATGAAGGACTGAAATCATGCAGCGCCTGCAAGGTCCCCCTGCTCAAGAAAGCACATGTACAGGCCCATCTGAAGCTTGCCAATGAATATCTGAATGATTCAGAGGAGAACTGGGTTAAAGTGTTGTGGTCAGATGAGACCAAAATCGAGCTGTTTGGTATCACCTCAACTTGCTGTGTTTGTAGGAGGAAGAATGCTGTCTATAACCCCAAGAACACCATCCCCACCGTCAATCATGGAGGTGGAAACATTATGCTTTGGGGGTGTTTTTCTGCTAAGTGGACAGGACAACTGCGCCGTATCAAAGGGACGATGTACGGGGCCATGTACCGTCAAATCTTGGGTGAGAACCTCCTTCCCTCAGCTAGGGCATTGAAAATGGGTCATGGATGGGTATTACAACATGACACACAGCCAAGGCAACAAAGGAGTGGCTCAATAAGAAGCACATTAAGGTCCTGGAGTAGACCCTAATCCCATAGAAAATCTGTGGAGGGACAAAATCCCTCCTGAGATGTGTGCAAACCTTGTGGCCAACTACAAGAAACATCTGACCTCTGTTATTGCCAACAAGGGTTTTGCCACCAAGTACTAAGTTGAACGGGTCAAATACTTATTTCACTCACTGACCTGCAAATCAATGTATAACTTTTTTGACATGCGTTTTTCTTGTTTTGTTGTTTTTTATTATACTGTCTCTCACTGTTAAAATACACCTACCATTAAAATTATAGACTGATCATTTCTTTGTCAGTGGACAAATGTTCAAAATCAGCAGGGGAACAAATACTTTTCACCCCCACTGTAGGTGTTTTTAAATTAGCGTATATACTTGAGTATAAGCCGAGTTTTTCAGCCTTTTTTTAAGTCTGAAAAGGGTCCCCTCGGCTTATACTCGAGTCCCTACCCCTTGTCTCTCTTTCCCCCCATGTCTCTCTTTTCCCCTGTGTCTCTCTTTAACCACACGTGGCTCCCTTTAACCCCCAATGGCTCTCTTGAACCCCCGTGGCTCTTTCCCTCCCGCCACCATCCTCATCCTCAAACCCCCCATCCTCAACCCCCCACACTCATCCTCAACCCCCCATCCTCAAACCCCCATCCCCAACCCCCCATCCTCATCCTAAACCCCCCTCCTCATCCTAACCCCCCTCCTCACTTTACCCCTCTAATTACACCCCCCCTCTTCCTTTCCCCTCACTTACCGTCAATCTGCAGCTGCTCCTCCGCGCTCCTTCCGGCTGCGTCAGTAGCCGGCATATGCTAATGACGTGACGTCACATGCGTGTCACGTCATTAACATTGGCCGGGTCCCGACGCAGCCAGAAGGAACGTGGAGGAGAGGAGGAGCAGCTGCAGATGGAAGGTAAGTGAGGGGAAAGAGAGAGGGGGAGGTAATTAGAGGGGTAAAGTGAGGAGGAGGGTTAGGATGAGGAAGGGGGTTGAGGATGAGGATGGGGGGTTAAGGATGAGGATGGGAAGGTTGAGGTTGAGGAGGGGGGTTGAGGATGAGGAGGGGGGTTGAGGAGGGAGGTTGAGGTGGGGGGTTGAGGAGGGAGGTTGAGGAGGGGGGTTGAGGAGGGAAGTTGAGGAGGGTTGAGGAGGGGGGTTGAGGATGAGGAGGGGTGTTGAGGATGAGGAGGGGGGTTGAGGATGGGGGTTGAGGATGGGGGGTTGAGGATGAGGAGGGGGGTTGAGGATGAGGATGGGGGTTTGAGGATGAGGATGGGGGTTGAGGTTGAGGAGGGAGGTTGAGGTTGAGAAGGGGGGTTGAGGAGGGAGGAGGAGGGTTGAGGAGGGAGGTTGAGAATGAGGAGGGGGGTTGAGGAGGGAAGTTGAGGATGAGGAAGGGGGTTGAGGATGGGGGGTTGAGGATGAGGAGGGGTTGAGTATGGGAAGGTTAAGGGGGGGGTGGAGGAGGGAGGTTGAGGAGGGGGGTTGAGGAGGGAGGAGGAGGGTTGAGGAAGTAGGTTGAGGATGAGGAGAGGGGTTGAGGATGAGATGGGGGGTTGAGGAGTTGGGTTGAGGAGGGGGATAAGGAGGGAGGATGAGGAGGGGGGTTGAGGAGGGTGATAAGGGAGGGGAGGGAAAGAGACACAGGGAAGGGAGGAGGAGGGAAAGAGACACAGGGAAGGGAGAGGGAGAGTAGAGACATAGGGGAGGGAGAGGGGGAAGAGACACACCGGAGGTAGAGGAGGGGAAGAGACACAGGGGAGGGAGAGGGGGGAGAGACACGGGAGGGAGAGGGGTGAAGAGACACAGGGGAGAGAGAGGGGGGACACAAGAAAGGGGCACAGAGGGCACACAAGAGGGGGGCACAGAGGGCACAAGAGGGACACAGGGGTCAGCACATTTCCCACCCTCGGCTTATACTCGAGTCACTCATTTCCCCCAGTCTTTTGTGGTAAAATAGGTGCCTCAGCTTATACTCGGGTTGGCTTATACTCGAGTATATTTTACACGTACAGTAAGGACTGTATCAGTAAGGACTCAGTGTTGTAAAGCCATATAATCTATGACTGATACAAATACATCAGAACTTGGACATAGATAGATTTAATTTAGAAGTTTTTCTTGAACATGACAATGTGAGATTGAAGCTCATTACACTGAATCAGAGCCACCATTCCACTCTTCTCATTTTAGTTATAATCTAGGGAATAAAGTTATATAATACAGTATTAATAGAAAGTTCTACAACTATCAATTAATGATTATCAGTGCACATTGGCAAATTAACTGAATATATCAGACTAAAGTGGTAGTTTGATCTCCATTCATCATAAGCATGCAAACAACTGAGCAACCATTTCATAAAATATAATATATCACTATTTAACTTACATAACTGATGCTGTGCCGTAAGATAACAATCATCCTCCTCTACTTTCCAGCACTAAATACATTCTTCCTCTTTCTTCTGAAGGTTTTAGCCAATTATAACAGGGTATGTGAAAAAATATCCTGGGATCAATGTGAGTGGATGAGGATCCAGCATGAGATACTCAGTGTAAAAGACCCCTAGTAATAGAAAGAGGTGGCATGTATTTAGTACTTTAAAAGGAGAGTAAACATTTTGCGTTATTACGCCTCATTTAAGACTCTCATCTTCATGCTTGGCTTTTTTGTAGTCAGTGAATGGAGGGATGTTGGAGTTATCATATAGGAACGTAATCTACATATAGCGTCCAAAAATGGGGGTGACCACTTGCACAGAAATCTTATTAAGTAGTTATACTAGTAGTGTATATGAACTCTGTTTTTTTAAACTATATATATCACATACTTTTATATCTGTTTTGTTTCTAACAGCACTCCTGGATATATTTTCGGCAAACGTATCATCTTTTTCCTGTTTGCTATGGCGGTGGCTGGCATTCTCAACTATTTCCTTGTGATTTGCTTTGGAAGTGATATGGAGAAATACCTAAAAACCATCAGTAGTACTTTCTCACCACTGCTCCTCATACCTTAATCTGCATGTGATTTAATTGTCTGATTGTGTGAGCTTTTATATTGTAACATGAAACATACAGTAAATAAAGAATTGTGTCTAAAATGTCCTTATACGTGAAGAGTCTTTCATTACCTGCTTAGTTATAATCTTTCTTTTTATATAACACTTACAATATGGCAGCAATTTAATTTATGCTACCACTAAAGGTAGAGAGCTACTATAAGGTTAGAGTAAGATTAATTGGACAATACAACCTGTGTTTAATTGTGCTGAGACTGACAGAATATACATTTCATTATCATGGCCTAATGTTTCTCCAAGAACTGCCAGCTCAATTTGGAAGAAGGTTCCATAGGGTCTACATGCTTTCAGTGATGCCATCATAAACAGTGGGGCCCAATATGACTATAACAGCCAGGACCAATAACCATAGCATCTAAATAGAGAGTGATAAACTCTTTATTTATAAATCACCAACATTTTCTATAATGCTATTTACAAAGGAGAATAGAGTAAAAGTGTACAGTGGGCAAACTGGAAAATTACATAGGGCATAAGCATTTTTATTCTTTAGAAATGTAAACAAAATCCTAAGGCAAATAGAAATACAAAATAAATGGGTCAATTGGTACAACAGAGTTATGGTCTAGAACAGGGGTGTCCAAACTCAGTCCTGGAGGGCCGGACCCAGGCCTGGATTTGAATATATCCTTTCTGTGCACAGGTGAGTCAATCAGGATGATGGAAGAAGTGATTGACTTACCTGTGAATAGCAGGGATATCATCAAATCCAGGCCTGGGTGCGGCCCTCCAGGACCGAGTTTGGACACCCCTGGTCTAGATGGTAAGGTGACCTAGTATAAGGACCCGAAATGTTAATTTATTTTCTCCTTTTAGCAACTCACAGAGGCCGACTGGAGCAGCATCATAGAGCTCCGAGGTCAGACATGCATGAAAGTAGATCACAGAGTAGCAGAGGAAGCCAGAATTTACAATTTTGAGAAGGGAAGTGCATCCTCCAACTGGTTTCTGTATCTCCTAACTTCTGCTCACATTCACAACTACAAAGGGCTTACATTAAACTTACTTCTGGAGGCTTCTTTATCATAATTGTGTATGCCAGTAGCTGAACTTTGTGGGGGAAACTCAGTAGGGAAAAAACATATGTGCAACATAGGTCACTGGTGCTGTGCACTCCATCAGCCTCCTCACCACCAGTACTGCCTGTCGCCTCTATCATCAGCCCTGCATGTTTCTATTCTACAACATCTTGGAGGTTATCTGTTTTATGTTAGCAAATATTAGCTGTTTTATTTTGGGAAATAAGATTGTTTATGTTAACAGTGTTAATGTATTTCGTTGCAACTCTCAAATGAGGGATATAATTAAAGCTAAGAGCGCTGCAATAGAAAAACTATTTTTTGAACACTTAGGGAGTTATCAGCTACACCTCACTGAGGAAGCCCAATCAAGGCCAAAACGTACAACTGGGGTTTGCTGTTTTTCCTGTTCAGGGTAGAATTGCCTGGTATTTTGGGGCTGGACCACTCTAGTGAGTGGGACCAGACTGATATACTACAGGATATTTCTCCCTGTGAAAGGCACACGTGAGAGGTTGCTCTCAGAGTGGGTTATCATGTCCATAGAACTCACCTATTAAGGTTAGTTCGTTCTCTGATTGAGCACCAATATTTAGTATTTTTATTTTTTAAACATGTATCTAATAATAAGAATGTCTCAGGATAATAAAGCCGGCACTAATATCATTGTGAACTGAAATATTAGATACATAAACACATACATTTGAAGACAAATATGCACCAAAAGGCTAATCTAATCTGCCCATGCTATATTTTTAAAAATCTGTCTTAATTAAGCCTCAGGTTAGCCCAATGCTTTTCCCATGCATGCTTAAGGGGCCATTGAAAGAATTTCTTCTTTAATGCATCTACAAGAGGGAATTTGATAATGATGAACAGTGTATTTATTTTTTGAAAGTGTAGATGTCAGTGCAGAAACTGCAGAAACTTCTTTGAATGTATAACTGTCTTTGGGAATGTGGACCCGTCAGCCAATGTGCAGCAATACAGCTGTATGAGTAATAGGTGTCTGCCAGTGAGATCCAGAGTTATGCATACGCTCTGCTCACACATAGGTATTTTCAGAGGTATTTCCAAGTATCCTTAACATGTCGCTAAATCACTTAAGTAGGAAGAACTAGGGGCTCAATGGCATGACACCCATAGCAATAATTATGAGTAAAAAATACCAAGCCCTAATTCTGCTATTATATGCTGCCAGTAACAAACCCTAAAGGGTAAAGTGTTACAAGTGCTCGCTAGATGAAACTTGGCCCTGCTCTCTGCATGTTTCTAACTAAAGTGGCTCCTATAGGAAATCTAGATTTATACTACAGGTGTTTATTAAGACCTTGTAGTGAGTAACATGTCAAGTGAACCATCTGTAGCACGAACACGTAACAGTCCTAAATATATCATTAGTTGTTGCTATTGAGGCAGGGACTTGTTTAAAACTAAATAAATGGAATGAGGTGGTACTATATATAACCCCATCCTCCTATGAGCTCAGGTGCACTCAAGACAAGGGGGGGGGGGGGGGGGGGCAATAACCAATACTTACCAAGGTCCACACTAGCCCTAAACAGTCGATTTGGGTTAGGGTGCACCAACATTTACCACACAATCTACCCTTATCTGGACCCTTACAGCCCCCATACTCCCTATCTCATATGAAAGCTTATACAGCTCTCAAAGAGCCCTAACACTAGTCTCCATATGGGTCGCTATTGACCTCCATGTCCCCATATTAGCCTCTACTGTGGGGGTCCCAATGCCACAGTACAGTCAAATAAAAAAACTAAAATTACACTACATATAAAAAATATCACAAAAAATATAAAATAATTACAAGAAAAAAAAAATTACATTTAAATAAAAAGTTAAACAAAATAAAAATAAAATAAACCTTTAAAGAAGAAAATGAATTAATAAAATACCCTTCCTTGATCTAGCGCCATTCCTCAGTCTTCACCTGTATTAAAATGAATCTTCCATGATCTTGATTGAAACCTTCTGATCCTCATCTTCTGGTCATCCGGGAAAAGGCATCTTCTTTCTTACTTGAAACCATCTGTAACCATCTTCAGTTTTGATTGAAGCCATTCGCGCCTCATCACACCATGTCCACCCAAAGAAACCACTGACGCTCGAAAAAAAAACTAAGGTAGCTTCTGCCTGGAGAAGCTCATGTGCCGGATTATGAAGTTTGGCTATGTCCCTGCCTTATATAAGGACTTTCTAGGCTTCTGAAAAAATGGCAATCATATTTCAGCCAATCAGTGGATTGAAATATGTGCAATTTGATTGGCCAATATTGACGAATCCGAGAAGAGTTCTGCCCCTAAGCTGATGGTTGACGATCAACCAATCAATTGTAATTATATTGATGATGTTACCTTTCTCTGAATAGCCAATGGATTGGCCAGTCAGAGATGGGAAGAGAACAAGAAAAAAACAAACAGAAAGAGTACATATTTTGGGCTTGATTACATGACTCCCATTGGAAACCTCAAAATTAAACTCTCCACATAGGGAGCCTACCTAAAGTGAGATTACATGTCTCCCGTAAGAAATCTACCCTAATCCTATGTGTAAACAGTAAAGCTCTGTGGGTACTTGCAGTGAGCCTAAACCCTACATGTAAACTCAACTTCCCATTGCACCACCTACCGAGAGTTGTGAGGTGGTAAGTAACTTCTTACCACATCTTACTAAATTTAAAGCTATAACCCCATGGTATATAGTGACAGGGGATAGGGACTAGGGGGGCCCATTGGGACCCTTGCGGGGCAGTTCTTAAATATATGATTTTTGGAGGGGGTAAGTTAGGGGATTATTGTGGGGTTAATGGGCCCTCATCCAAACACAAACATGGGGGAAATAGAGGCACAGTTGTTCGCCTGGGTGTTGAGTAGTTCTAAGATATACCTGGGCTCATAGGACAGTTTTTTTTTATTTCTTATTAACTTACCCCTTCCCTGTCATAGGAGGAAGTTCACATAAATATAGATAGATAGATGGGAGGGAGGGAGGATGTAGGGCTAGTGTAAAGTATTCACATTAGGTAGTGAGTAGAATTCTGAATGAAGATTTCTGGGTTTCAGACTTGGATTATCCTACAGGTATACCTAAGGTTGCAAGTACTTGTTAGAGCTAGAAATCTATGTACAATACCCCCTTAGTTTTTAATTAGCGCACTACAATTTAAAAAAAATAGTAATAATCCACAATTTTTATTTTGGTAAGTGATCAGGTAGCCATGTTACAGTTTCTAATGCACCCAGCATGGCTATTGGTTTCCTATTGGTCCATTTAAACACATGGAACAGCACCAGCTAATAAATATCGCTGAGTTTCGATAGAGTCCTTGGTGAGTTGTACATGACATTTAAGATGTGTCTTGAGAGGAAACATAAGTTGTTTTTTCACAAGGCTGATGTCCAGCATATCTGTTGGGCAGCAAAATAGATGAATTTGTGCCAAATTCATTTGGAGAAAGTATAGATGGCAAGATCTATTTTGTGCACTAAAAATCTTGGGGTCCTGTAGAAATGTTTGTGAAGTATGCAACACAATAACACCTTAGCAGCTATGCAAACTATGAATATATAACCATTTCTTAATAAATAAATAATTTTTGCAGGCTTGGTTTGCTTATAAAACATTTGCATCTTGTCTGACTTCCTGTTAGCTTTAAGTCTGAAGGCAATTCTTATCTTCCTTGAAATTTGACACCTAACCCACTCCCCTGCAAGTCCCGTCTTGAATAAATGCAATCTCAAATGTGACCTTCACGAAAATATTTTGGAAGTCCTCATGGTCCAGTAGAGGAACAAAAATAAATGTATTATTTTTTCAAATTAGAGGATAACTCTATGACATTTTCCATCTAAGAGTAGGACACTAATGCAACTAGAATACAGGGAGAAAACAAGGCTCCAAATATATATGGTCTTTTTCTTTGAATAATAAAATTTGATAAAGTGCAAAATGGTGTTAGAAAGTACAGAAAAAAACACAGCCTTAATATTTTTCACTTTAATAAATGCAATTTGAGCTTCCATTTTCTTTGCTAAGACCTTTTTTAGCCATTGTATATACCGCCTTCCATTGTGCAGATACAAACTCCTCTCCTCCCACCTCAGGAAGTAGGTAACTGGAAATTAAAATGGGGAATCCCATGGCAGCCAAATTGCATAGAAAAGTACAAATTAAAAGTTGTATTTTTTTTTACATTCTTAAAACAGGTTGCTTATTTTCAAACTTTTGACGACTATGGTTCCTTTAATCTTGGTGTTAATAAAGAGGAAACATAACAGCATTTAGAGAATAGCGTTGTAAACTAAAAGAAACCACTGAAATGAGGAACCATGCAATCAGATCAAAGCCAAGATATAATGTGTTGTGAAAAACAAACTATTTCTCAAGTTTTCAAAGCTTTTTTAAAGCAACTATTTATAGACAGCATTTAGGTAACTCCTTTTTTAGAGCTTTTTATCAGATTTCCGTTTTGATAGCCATAGCAACCAACAACTATTTACGAAGTAGAATAGAATATGGTGGACTGGAAAACTACAGAGGTATACAAGCCTAAAGCAAATAGAAATACAGAACAAATGGACAGTTTGGTGAAACAGAGTTGAGGGCCCTACAATCTATAATACACTGCCATTTCCAGGTCTGGCCACCAGAAGCACCTCTGATAGACCACAAAGCAGCTCACATTTTTTAGATGGATCCCACTCAAAAACCCTCTGTATACAGCAAACCAAGGATGGAACTGCTACCGGAGCTTACTACAGGTTACATGATCTACTTTTATCTGCAACAGCGTAAACCCAATATATTAGGAGAGGGAGAAAATATACATCCTGGATTCTCCTGTAAACTTTTTTCACTTCTTTTTACACTATTCCAGAGTTGCATTGCCTACATGGGTAATAGGATACCCTCCTTAAAATTACATACTATACATCAGCTATTTATGGAATAAACCTCTAAGACATCATGCTGTGCTAGGCTCCAGAATTGTACACCATGAACCCGATACATTCCACTTCTAAGTATTTGCAAGAACTGACCTACATAGTCAAAATTAGAAGAGAAGACACTTCTCACAGAAGAGGAAAGTCATAAACCAGGGGTTTACAATTTTTTTCTGAAACCTAGGAAGCTGTCAGGTTAGTTAGGAGCCAGCCAACATTTCTAGGAGGCAGGCTGTGGATTATATACATACATACAGGTAGAGATGTCGCGAATAGTTCGCCGGCGGACTGTTCCCGGCCAACATAGCATGTTCGCGTTCGCGGCGAACTGCGAACATATGCGATATTCGACCCGCCCCCTATACTTTATCATTGAGCAAAGTCAGCAGACACATTCCAGCCAATCAGCAGCATACACTCCCTTCCAGAGCCTTCTACCTCATGGACAGCAGCCATTTTGGAATCATAACTAACTTGCAGTCTTACTGAGAGGAGGCTGAGTGTAGGTGATACTGCATCAATAGGGAAAACCATAGCTAGGCTACTGTACACAGTGTGCAATACAGTCCTGAAGGACTCTTTTGATCTCTGCTGCCAGGACACCCCTGTGTCTCTTCCCCCCCTTATCATCATCCTCCCCTCACCTTAGCACCCAACCCTAACACCCCTCATACTTATCCATAACACCCATCAACCTAAGACCTAACTCTAACACCGCTCACACTTATCCCTAAGACCTAACACCCCTCACACTTATTCCTAACATGCCTCACCCTAAAACCCCTTACACTTATCCTTAACACCCCTCACCCTAACCCTAACACCCCTCACACTTATCCCTAACACCCCTCACCCTAACACCTAACCCTAACACCCCTCACACTTATCCCTAACACCCCTCACCCTAACCCTAACACCCCTCACACTTATCCCTAACACCCCTTACCCTAACCCTAACACCCCTCACACTTATCCCTAACACCCCTCACCCTAACCCTAACACCCCTCACACTTATCCCTAACACCCCTTACCCTAACCCTAACACCCCTCACACTTATCCCTAACACCCCTTACCCTAACCCTAACACCCCTCACACTTATCCCTAACACCCCTTACCCTTTCCCTAACACCCCTCACACTTATCCCTAACACCCCTTACCTTAACCCTAACACCCCTCACACTTATCCCTAACACCCCTCACCCTAACCCTAACACCCCTCACACTTATCCCTAACACCCCTTACCCTAACACCCCTCACACTTATCCCTAACACCCCTTACCCTAGCCCTAACACCTCTCACACTTATCCCTAACACCCCTTACCCTTACCCTAACACCCCTCACACTTATCCCTAACACCCCTTACCCTAACCCTAACACCCCTCACACTTATCCCTAACACCCCTTACCCTAACCCTAACACCCCTCACACTTATCCATAACACCCCTCACCCTAACCCTAACACCCCTCACACTTATCCCTAACACCCCTCACCCTAACACCTAACCCTAACACCCCTCACACTTATCCCTAACACCCCTCACCCTAACCCTAATACCCCTCACACTTATCCCTAACACCCCTAACACCTAACCCTAACACCCCTCACACTTATCCCTTACACCCCTCACCCTAACACCTAACCCTAACACCCCTCACACTTATCCCTAACACCCCTCACCCTAACCCTAACACCAATCACGCTTATCCCTAACACCCCTCACCCTAACACCCCTCACACTTAGCCCTAACACCCCTCACCCTAACACCTAACCCCCTCACCCTTATCCCTAACACCCCTTACCCTAACACCCCTCACACTTATCCCTGTGTCTCTTCCCCCCCTAATCATCAAGGGAGGGGGGAGGATGATGAGGGAGGGGGGAAAGAGACACAGGGGAGGCTGATGAGGGAGGGGGGGAAGAGACACAGGGGAAGATGATGAGGGAGGGGGAAAAGAGACACAGGGGAAGATGATGAGGGAGGGGGGAAAGAGACACAGGAGAGGATGATGATGGAGGGGGGAAGAGACACAGGGGAGGATGATGAGGGAGGGGGTAAAGAGATACAGGGGAGGATGATGAGGGAGGTGGGAAGATGATGAGGGAGGGGGGATGAGACACAGGGAAATGATGAGGAAGGGGGGAAAGAGACACAGGGGAGGATGATGAGGGAGGGGGTAAAGAGATACAGGGGAGGATGATGATGGAGGGGGATGTTAGGTTATTTATGCCCTTTATGGATTAAAACCAGACTCTGCATCAACTATGTAATTTTCCGTGGGAGTTTTGACATGGATCCCCCTCCGGCATGCCACAGTACCCTTAAAACAACTTTTCCATCACTATTGTGGCCAGAAAGAGTCCCTGTGGGTTTTAAAATCCACCTGCCCATTGAAGTATATGGCGGTTCGCCGGGTTCGCTGGTTCGCGACATCACTACATACAGGTGGTCATCGAGTTATACCCAACATACAGACAACCCATACTTAAGAACGGGATTCCAAGGCTTTTTGTATGAGTTTGTTTTTATGTTCTGTTTGAATTCAAAGAAAGAGCACAATAGGTTCTGTCACTTATTACTACAGTATTATACTGTATTATTATTACTACGTGTGAGTCATTATAGTATTATTATTATTATTATTCATTAGGGATCTGAGTTACATACAAATCCGGTTTAAAGACGTTCTCAGGAATGTATCTTGCCCTTAACCTGGGGACCACCTGTACAGTGAGGGAAAAAGTATTTGATCCCCTGCTGATTTTGAACGTTTGTCCACTGTCAAATAAATGATCAGCCTAAAATTTTAATGGTAGGTCTATTTTAACAGTGAGAGACAGAATAACAAAAAAAAAAAACATAAAGAAAAATGCCTGTCAAAAAAGTTATAAATTGATTTGCAGGTCAATGAGTGAAATAAGTATTTGACCCCTTTGACTTAGTACTTGGTGGCAAAACCCTTGTTGGCAATCATATAGTTCAGATGTTTCTTGTAGTTGGCCACCAGGTTTGCACACATCTCAGGAGGGTTTTTGTTTCATTCCTCTTTGCAGATCCTATCCAAGTCATTGAGGTTTTGAGGCTGATATTTGGCAACTCGAACCTTTAGCTCCCTCCACAAATTTTCTATGGGATTAAGGTCTGGAGACTGGCTAGGCCACTCCAGGATCTTAATGTGTTTCTTCTTGAGCCACTCCCTTGTTGCCTTGGCTGTGTTTTTTGGGTCATTGTCATGCTGGAATACCCATCCACGACCCATTTTCAATGCCCTGTCTGAGGGAAGGAGGTTCTCACCCAAGATTTGATAGTACATGGCCCCGTCCATTGTCCCTTTGATGCGGTGCAGTTGTCCTGTCCCCTTAGCAGAAAAACACCCCCAAAGCATAATGTTTCCACCTCCATGTTTGACATTGGGGATGGTGTTCTTGGGGTCATAGGCAGCATTTCTCCTCCGCCAAACAGGGAGAGTTGAGTTGATGCCAAAGAGGTCGATTTTGGTCTTCACCCAGTTCTCCTCTGAATCATTAAGATGTTCATTGTCAATCTTCAGATGGGCCTGTACATGTGCTTTCTTGAGCAGGGGGACCTTGCGGGCGCTGCAGGATTTCAGTCCTTCACGTCATAGTTTGTTACCAATTGTTTTCTTGGTGACCATGGTCCCAGCTGCCTTGAGATCATTAACAAGATCCTCCTGTGTAGTTCTGGGCTGATTCCTCACCGTTCTCATGATCATTGAATCTCCACGAGGTGAGATCTTGCATGGAGCATCAGACCGAGGGAGACTGGCAGTTATTTTGTGTTTCTTCCATTTGCGAATAATCGCACCAACTGTTGTCACCTTCTCACCAAGCTGCTTGGCGATGGTCTTGTAGCCCATTCCAGTCTTGTGTAGGTCCACAATCTTGTCCCTGACATCCTTGGGCAGCTCTTTGGTCTTGGCCATGGTGGAGAGTTTTGAATCTGATTGATTGCTTCTGTGGACAGGTGTCTTTTATACAGGTAATAAGCCGAGATTACGAGCACTCCCTTTAAGAGATTGCTCCTAATCTTAGTTCGTTACCTGTCTAAAAGACAACTGGGAGCCAGAAATCTTGCAGATTGATAGGGGATCAAATACTTATTTCACTCACTGACCTGCAAATCAATTTATAACTTTTTTTGACATGCATTTTCTTATTTTTTTTGTTATTCTTTCTCTCACTGTTAATATACACCTACCATTAAAATTATAGACTGATCATTTCTTTGTCAGTGGACAAATGTTCAAAATCAGCAGGGGATCAAATACTTTTTTCCCCTCACTGTATATGTACATCAGCTAAAATGTTAGGAGCCACATGTAAAATTTTAGGAGCTGTGGCTTTGTAGTGCCCTGGCTTTTGGATTTGCCAATCCTGCACTAAACCCTAAGAAAAATATGTAGAAAGACTATGTATCCATAATTTAACAGAGGAAAGAGACTCAGAGGGAATTTATGTTCCAAATGTTCTAAGCAAATATTTCTTTATAAATATATACACACAGCTATATGATTATTAGTGAATTGCCCGTCAAAAAAGGACGGTCAAAAAATTGTAAGGCAGGTAATGCTGTTTGCCACACAAAGTAAGTTTTTAGCTTTGGCGCTCATTGCAAGCCTCCCCCCTCTCTTTTTTGATGTTCCTGCAGCATACAATGTACATTTGCACTCTTGCTGATCTGATGTGTAAGTGTCAGCAATGTGTGAAGTGTGTAGTATTAGTAGGCGGCGTGCGAGAGAGCAACCCGTTTATTTAGATGTGTGATTCTGCAGTTTGTAATGATAATGTTATTAGTTGCAAGTTAGTTTGTAAAATGGCGGTGATTGTGTATGTGTTACGCGGGTGTGGAACATTTTGCGTCCTCCCTAATAGTGTATTTTATATTTCGTACGGGTTTGTGTAAAAGTCTTATGTGTCTGGCAGTTTTTTGCGTGTTTATTGGTTGTGTAGCCTGTGTTGTGAAAGTAGGCTGCGTGTGCGAGCGCAAAGCGTTTGTTTAGATGTTTAATTCTGCATTTTGGAATGGCAATGTTATTAGTTGCAAGTTAGTGTTGTAAAATGGCGGCGATTGTGAATGTGTTAAGTGGGTGTGAAGCATTTTGCGTCCTCCCTAATAGTGTATTTTATACCTCGTACGGTCCTGGGTAGAAGTCTTATGTGTCTGGCGTGTTTTTGCGTGTTTATTTATCGTGTAGCCTCGTTTTCGGGTTTTTTCATTCGCCATTTTTTTGTTGCTTTTTTTGTTGCGATTTTCGTGTGTGGAAATTTGGCAAAATGTGGTTCAATTGTCGTGCAACCTGACTCCCAGACGTTGTGGCTGTCCCCCGTGCTGTGAGTGATGTTTTTTTTGTATTTTTGTTAATTTTGGTGGTGTTATTGTTGTTTTTGTATGTTTGACGTTCGGCGGTTAACTTTGTATTTTTTTGCGCCTCGTATTTTTTTTTCTTCTAAGTGCCTTGGGTCGTATTTTTTGCTTTCCTTCTTGCGAGTGATACGGGCCGTAATTTTTTAAGGCGATTTTTTCAAACTGCTACAGGTCTCGCATTTTGAATTGTGTAATTGAGTTTTGTTTTGATGTGTAGTTCCGCGGGTCGTAGGGACCCTGCCTCTGCCTGAGTTGGGCGGGTTCATAGGGATTTGCGCCTATGGCGCTCACCTCGATCAGCGCAAGGAGCGTCTTTGGCGCTCCTTGCTAGCAACTGTGGCCCTCTCTTAGCAACAACCCATATTACTGAGAACTATATATGTGATCTTTAGTGCACCAGGATTATGGGTAGATATTTTAATATTACGCAACATTCACACTTGATTTATAGTTAATAACAAATTTTCAAGACAAATACAATACTCTTGAAAATGAAAGTTGCCACTCAACTGAAAATTTGTCAAATGTTTATCCAGTAAAAAAGGTATCACTGTACAGTATACTTAAATACTCTGTATTTTGGAAATTCATAGCTGGTCCAGTCATTAAAATTGCTGTACATAAATACAACAGTAGATGGCACTTGTGTGATATTGGTATTACATGAACAAATGAGATACAATTTATTATGTGCTGGGTTGTATTTAGAAACCAGGGCTGAGATGTAGTGAGAAAACATCACTGTGTGCCTTGTGGCTGAGGTTAAGGTTTATGGAAATCAGTTTAAAAGAGGAAGTTCCACTTAAAAAGGACACAGCAAAAGTCCCCATAATTGCAAAAATGAAAAAGTACAAATTTAAATATAATTGCAAATGTTTACTATTAAAACATTTTGTTAGAAACTTGATAGGAAAATTGGATATTTTAAGCATAACTTGCCTAAAAACATCTAACTTTAAAGACTATTCAACTGAGAAATTGTAGCTTACAGGAGCCCAAAATGTAACTCATAAACTAATTTGCTATTCAATTGGCATCTTTTTGCGATCCACAAACAATCTACGGGTTCCGGGCTGAAAATCCCTGTGGTTGTTAAAACCGTAACTTACACCCCAGTTGATCTTTCAAGACTGCAAAAGATACAATCGCAAATCGCTATTCAATTGCTACAATTCTGCTAATATATTCACACCTGTAAATTGCAAATATTTAAGAAAATCCTACGAGTACCAGATAGGACTCGCAAGAAGGTTAAACACCTGTTTGTAGCACTATAAATGCAATAAAAAAAAAAAATACTGCAATTTAAAAGATGGGGAAAGCGATGACAGACATTACAATTAATCGTAAGTCTGCAATAAAATATTTTTTGTTATGTATCATTTCGATGTTATATCAATCTCGGGAATCAATTAGTTAATACATATCAGGCCACATACATATCAGGCCTAATCTATGCTGTAAACAAGACGACAGGCCTGCATGTTCAGACTTCTCCTAAAGTATGGTGTCTGGATCTTCGGGCCTTCCTCCGCCTCGACTCCTCCCGAGAGTTTAAAAAGGGGAAGAAAGCAGGTAATGGACAACATGTCACACACATGGTCCTTAACCTAGAATGAGTACATCCAACTATATTTTTATAACTCACAATGTTAAAGGGTTTAGATGTTTCCCAAGAGGAGGTGAAGTCTTAAGTTGGGCAAATCCAATGTGTCTCTTAGCTTTGGATATCGAAAAGGCATTCAACACTATACCAGCGCTTTTATCTGTGATAGATACGTTTAGCAAGATATCTGGTCTTAAACTTAACCTAAAGAAGACCGAGGCTCTAAACTCAGGCATCACCCAATCTGACGTTGAAACCCTGAAGTCCAAATACACCTTCACCTGAGCAGTACATAAAATACTTAGGAGTCAACATTAAACCTACATTTTCAGACCTATACAAAGCAAACTACCCCCCATGTATAAAAGGGTAAATGAGGAAATGCAGAGGTGGATAAAATATCAACTCTCTTGGACTGGTCGTATAGTAGCCACCAAAATAAATATTTTGCCCAAGATCTTATATCTGTTCAGAACTCTCCCTATCCCAATCCCCTTAAAAGAATTAGATAGATTTCAGAATAATATGTTCCGATTTATTTGGAAAAATAAAAAGCACTGTATCTCTAAAAAAATGATGTACAGGCACAAGAGTAAAGGGGGGCTCTCATGCCCACACTTAAGGAATTACTTTAAAGCTGCAAGACTTGCTCAGATACCCTTGGCACACTCTTCTAAACATCAACCAAGTTGGGTATTTTTAGAAAACCAACAAATGGCTCCCCATAGTTGGGATAAGATAATCTGGGTCCCAGAAAGAATGTGTCCTTTTAGGTCAAACCAAAACCCTAACTTCTTGGAGATGGGCTAGAACCAAAAACCGACTTGTTATGTATAGCTCTCCTCTGTTGTTGGTTTTCTCCTTCCCTAGTGTAGTTTCCAAACATTGGTGGAACTCTAGAGGCCTAGATAGGTTAGGTTCATGGTTCACTGATGAACGCCTTATGACCTATGATCAGTTCTGTTTGAATTATAACCTACCTCAAGAGGAATTTTATCATTATTTAAAAATAAAAAGCTATGCCAGTGACATGCGCAAAAACTTAGAGTCTCCCAAACACGATTTGGATTTCACTAATTTGTAAAAATCTCCCACTCTCCAAGGGTATGGTAGGGACGTTCTATGATATTTTCACAAATACAACTATAGATGAGAATCCAAAAATTCATGACCAGATGGGAGGAAGATATGTGAGTGGAATGGGAGTGGGATAAGTGGATGGAGTCCTGCTCGAATTTAAGCAGAGGATTATTTAATTATTCCCACTTCTCTCAAGGTCCTCCAGAGAGTCTACTGCACACCCAATAAGCTACAGAAGATCAATCCCTGTGAAATCAATAAATGTATTATGGGTGTCAACAGATAGGAGATCACATTCACACTTGGTGGTCTTGCCCAGTAGCTAAAAAATTGTGGGAGACCTGACCCAACTTGCCACAACACTCTTTAGGATGGCGATTCCAACCAAGATAGAATCTTGCCTTTTAGGAGTCCGTATAAAAAAAACTTTGGGAGCCTTGGTTGGAGTTGCCTCTTAGCACCCCACTAACGTGACTCTGGAATCCCAATACAACCCAATGAGGTGGGGACTCGGGGCGGAGGAGGCTTGACTATGGATTTTTCTTACAAAAAGAGTGGCCGGAAAGAAGGAAATTACATTAACAGACAAATCCATACCTACTGATCCAGAATGCATACTCAGGTATTAACGAACGAGCTAGAGACTTCATTTAATAACGTTTATGGGAACTATAATGGAAATCTCAAGACTTTGACTAGTTTTTCTCTGCTATAATTACCGTATATACTCGAGTATAAGCCGACCCGAGTATAAGCCGAGGCACCTATTTTACCACAAAATACTGGGTAAAATGAGTGACTCGAGTATAAGCTGAGGGTGGGAAATGTGCTGCCCCCTGTGTCCCTCTTGTGCCCTCTGTGTCCCCCCTCTCTCCCGTGTTTCTTCTCCCCTCTTCCTTCCCTGTGTCTCTTCCCCCCTCTCCCTTCCCTGTGTCTCTTTCCCCCTCCCTTATCACCCTCCTCATTCTCAACCTCCCTCCTCAACCACACTCCTCATCCTAAACCTCCCTCCTCATCCTCCCTCCTCATCCTCAACCTCCCTCCTCAACCCCCTCCTCAAACCCCCCCATCCTCAACCCCCCTCCTCAACCCCCTCATCAACCTCAACCCTTCTCCTCATCCTCAACCCCCTCCTCATCCTCAACCCCCCTCCTCATCCTCAACCTCCCTCCTCATCCTCAACCCCCTCCTCAACCTCCCTCCTCAACCCCCCATCCTCATCCTTCCTCCTCAACCCCCATCCTCAACCCCCTTTTCAACCCCCCTCCTCAACCTCAACCCCACTCCTCAACCTCCCTCCTCGTCCTCAACCTCCCTCCTCATCCTCAATCTCCCTCCTCATCCTCAACCTCCCTCCTCATCCTCCCTCCTCAACCCCCTCATTCTCATCCTCCCTCCTCAACCCCCTCCTCAACCTCAACCACCTCCTCAACCTCCCTCCTCATCCTCAACCTCCCTCCTCATCCTCCCTCCTCAACCCCCCCATCCTCAACCCCCTCCTCAACCTCCCTCCTCATCCTCAACCTCCCTCCTCAACCCCCAATCCTCAACCCCCTCCTCAACCCCCCATCCTAAACCTCCCTCCTCAACCTCCCTCCTCAACCTCCCCCATCAACCCCCCATCCTTATCCTCCCTCCTCAACCCCCCATCCTCATCCTCAACCCCCCCATCCTCAACCCCCTCCTCAACCTCCCTCCTCAACCCACCTCCTCATTCTAAACCCCCCTAAATACCTCCCCCTCTCCCTTTCCCCTCACTTACCGGCCTCTGCTCCGGCCTCCGCTCCTTCTTGACTAGGTTCGCGTGTGACGTCACATGCGCGCCACGTCATTAGCATATACCGGGTGCGCGCCGGGTCAAGAAGGAGCGGAGGCCGAAGCAGAAGCAGGTAAGTGAGGGGAAAGGGAGAGGTATGAGGGGGTTTTAGAATGAGGAGGGGGGTTGAGGATGAGGAGGGAGGAAAAAAGAGACACAGGGGGGTTACAGAGACACGGGGGGTAGAGAGACACGGGGGGGGGGTAGAGAGACACGGGGGGGGAGAGTATTTAGCCTTAAAAAAGTGCTGAAAACCTCGGCTTATACTCAAGTATATACGGTAGTTGTGTTTATTTGTTTAGGTTTTACAATTGTTTAGTTTTTACTCTTTTCTATAGAGACTGTTATTGTTTCTTAATCATAAAAAAAAAACTGAAAATGCTTGATCAGCTTAGTTAGAGACATACTCTATTGTGAAACATGAATCATGTCTGATGTAAAAACTGTTAAAAATGATGTAATATTTGCTTATGCCTTTTAATAAAAACTATTAAAAAAAAAGTTTTAACAAACTAAAAACAATTCAAATGGTGCAATGTCTAAATGATAAAACTAATCTAAATAGCTTGAAGGATGGAAGAAAGAGGGATAATTGTTGGAAGATGGAAAACTAAGAGGTAATGTGAAAAAGTACTACTTTACAGAAAAGGTAGCAAATAAGGGCAAAAGCCATCTCGTGGAGGAAGTAAGGTCAAACACAGTTAATGAATTTAGAGAAACATGCAAATGATAAGTATATGGCTATCCTGAGGATTAATTAAGCCAAACTGTTTAGGCAGATAAAATGGGCATACTGGATGGGACTTTTTGGATCTTAACTGGCATCAAATTTGTGTTTCTATCTTTCCTCCCAAATCTTTGAAATAGTTTTTTCAGACAATAAAATACATAATTATTTTGCATAGCTTGTTCAGATCAGGACATTCCTGTAATAAAAACTATCTTTCACATACCTTGCCACTTAGCGGTGGAGGTCAGACAGATAAATATTGTCCCTGAAAGACAATGGTGGAAATCATACTTTTTTTTAAAATTGTAATAAACAAGTATAAATGTTTATGGCTTGGTTATAGTGATTTTGAACTACATTTTAAAGCAAGGTATGTGTTTATAGCACTTTAGTTGCCATTAAAGGTCATGATTACATGGCTCCAGTAGAAACTCCTGCAAGGCTGACCAGGGGCCCTATTAAATTTGAAGCCCGCAGCCGCCGTGGTACAGCCGCAAAGCCTTGAAATTTGGCGGATTTACAGAGCGATTAAATTAGACAAGCCCGCAACATACGTGGCCATCCAAATCCATAAACCATGTGTAACGGAGCTGGAACACGCAGTCCAATATCTCCGCTGGTATACGGTAAAATACCCAAGAGGCACTACAGTCTCACCATTCCCAACCTCCCATATTGGACGACACACAATTTGGGTGTCAAATGAATACTGACTTTATTTACCTTTTCAGAAATATTTATACATCTCTTTGGCCACAGGTAATACACATGCCCATATTTGGCCGCACAATACACATAAAGAGAACAATAGGTGGGTCACACCTCCCTGGCAACTTTGATACAATCAGACATTGATTCAATTACACTTCTTTATTCTTATCTGAGAATGAAAACACTGTATACAATAGACTTCCTTTATCTTATGAGGAGTCGCTGTAACAGGATTATCTCCCATGCCAAGTAGCTGCAAATGTCTGGGACAATATTCTGCAGAGCATCAACCAACATACATATAGTAGGATCATATTTTAACCATAATAATCATAAAACAGGGTAAAACAGTGATGGGTTCCGCTACACCATGCTTCTGCACGTTCCATTTGCGGCCTTGAACGTGAATTATTAGTCAAACCCATGTTTGCGGGTTCAGATAAAGCCAACAGTAAAAGAGATTGTCATCATTAAGTCACTAAAAAAATGTAGGTTAGATTTCAATCACTTAAGTTTGAAGTCTGAGTGCGTTTGGGCCCGCATTCCAGAAATGTGGCGATATTAAATAATCAATAAATATTATATTCTAGTCCATGCGAGTTCTGTTATATGTATTAACACATTGACTGTCGGGATCGATATAACATGGAAATTAAACATAAAATAAATGATTTTTTATTGCAGATTTGCGAGCTTGAGAATATTGTGCTAAAATACAGTATTGTGTTTATGTTTGCATTTACAGTGCTACTGACAGAACTTTAACCCCCTTGCGGGTCTTCTCTAGTACCCGTTACATTTTTGGCTCCATTTGCCTTTACGAGTTTGAACACCAGTGCGTCCTTGAGGATTTGTAGCAATTTAATAGCAATTTGTGATCGTAACATTTATGGGCTTGACAGATCAAAGGCTTAGCCGGGATCGGAAATTTCACGGCCAATAGGGTTTTTACGCCTCTAACCCTCAGATTGTTTGTGGGTAGCTGAAAGAGGCCAATTTAATAGCCGTAACTCTTGCAGGCTCCTTTACGGGCTCAGATTTATAAAATCGTAGCAATTTAATAGGGAACCTAGTCCTACCAGAAATTATCTTAGGAGCACCCCAAAACAAACGGGTTGAAACATATTGGTCCACTTTGATACATAGCTGGTGTACCTGGACCCTTGTTAGCCTTCCCAAGCTACAGATTGCCATGTAGACCTGACCTACCCATTCTGGACAGGGCATTGGGATATTCAAAAATCCAATAACTACCTGTGTTTGGTGATCCTGTGCGTGCATGCTCTGCGTTTGTGTTATGCTGTTTTACAAAGTCTTGTGTAAGTGTGCATATGTTTTTATACTATTTAATAAAGGTGATTTTGCTGATGTGGATGATGTCTATCTGTCCCTGAGGTGTTTGTGCTCTTCCACTCTTTGAATTCACTCTAAATCAAATGTTTGTCCAAAAAAAGGTATCACTTTAGACTGCAACACTCTGGTAATTTATCCGGATTACAGGACATATACACCTAGTCCATTCTTCATATTTATTTGCCAAATATATGATGACACATATTGTTCTGCATTGATTCTTGAACAAACATATTAAATACCAGCCATAAATAATCACATAATGTGTGGATAACCGATTATATGTACTGAAACACATAATACCCTATCTAACTGTGATCTTTGCTGTCCTCTTGTGGATAAACCTAGCAAAGCGAAACACACGTTAGCATGATGTAAAATGTTGTAAACTGAACTACAGGAAGCTAAAGAGTATATGTAGGTATAAACAGCTTAGATGCTCAGATTACAAATTCTACCTGTATTCTGATGCCAATATCAGCTTCTTGTTGTCACACAATATGAATTTTACTTACTCCCCAGGTCAATTCCATTTGAAGACCGTACTTTACAGTTTGTGAGTTGTCACATACCTGCTTCACGTAATTGTCTCCACTGTTATTATAGGGTAGTGGCCTTTGAGCTTCATTCAGGTGGGTCACAACTGCTCCTGGGCTAGCTGGAGAAATCAATACATTTATGCACCTAATTGTCCCAAAATAGTCAAGAATAATAAATGTTGTATACTACTATAAAAAAAAATGGAAAAAAGTGCTAGTGGAAATCAAAATAAAATATATAATGTACATTCCAAAATGCAACAGTACTAATATCCAAAAAAAGATCAAGTGTATATAAAATAAATTACTAATAAAAATAATAAAATAATTTATAAAATATCATCAAAAATATCTGACAAGCAAAGTAGGTTCAAATACTTCACCCCCAAAATGGTGCACATCCAATAAAACCTTTTAAAGTCTATTGATAATACTAAATGCCCAATTCTCCATATGAGCCTTCAAGTAGATAAGGCATTTCTTGGTTTTGTAACAGCTAAAAAAAAAGGGACAAAAAGGAAAAATAGTGTAATCTGTTTTAGTGAAAGAGAAGAAGAGCAAAACTACTCACATTTTTCTGAGCATTACCCTACTGGTGTTTCACGGCACAAGTGTGACGTAATGAAGAGTACCACTGCAGCAATCTCTAATTCACTATATTATTCACATAAAACAAGGGAGGGGATGACACGGACCAATAGTGCAACAATATGAAAAAAATCTCCACTTTAAATATTCAAAAACATACATACATTTAGCAACCCGCTAGTATTAAATAATCTTGTGTGCTCAAAATACTTTCCACAGACCAAGGCCCCCATTCAGTTGCAAGCCCGGAATTACTTCCAAATTGAACTTTTGTCTGCGGGTCAAATTTGTTCCAAACATTTAAATGTATTCAATTGTCTAATTGATTGACATGTAACCTCCATGTTTTACTGACCTAATGATGACTGCCTCATTTTCTATTGGCTGTTTTTAAATCGGTAGTTAAGTCTTTGCTAAATTGATCATGTTCCCGCTCCGAAATGCTATATACGAGTGCATGGTTTACAGTTACGGGTTTCGGCCCGTAACTTGTGGGCTTGTTCAATTGAATAGAACCGGAATTGTAGCAGAGTTCAAGCCCACAGCAAGCCCGCAGACTTACGGCCTGTATACCGTTAATTGCCGGCTCCAAATTTAATGGGGCTCATGGAGTTTATACTACAATTAATTAGTGTTTAGAAGTGATATTTGTGATCGGACTCGCATTTACAGGCTGCATTACGGGCTCAAGTAATTCCAATTTGGCTAATTGAATAAGGCTCCAAGTCTGGATTCAATGATCCTTCACCATTTTTGCCTCAGTGTCCATCACTATGCGTGGGTAGAAGCCCCTTAGCATTTATTTACCTAATATTACAAAAAGTTATAACACTGAATTAGTAAAAATGCATACACAAAATATACAGAAATGCTAGAAAATTACATTTTAGAATGTATCAGTTTATATGATGTTCTCATAACTTTAACGTTGTTAAACTGGAGCAAACATCATTAAATGATCTGCCAACATTCACGGTTGGTCATATAACTATAGTTTTGACATTCTTTATCAGCTGACTAAACCTAAAATGCAACAAGAAGATATGATATTTTTGTAGCCATAGCTGTCACCTTTCATGACAGTTGACATCAAATTGTTTACTTCTTTAATAAATAGCTTATATAATCTTTTGTCAAATAAAATACCTTATTGACCTTATTGTGACAATTCAGTAGTAGCTATGCAGTCTAGCAAATTGCTTTACACCACGTGAATTAGGAGGCGCGTTGGTAGTACACGTGGGATGCAATGCAGTGGTGTAACAAGAAGTCAAAAGACATGTATTAAGATGTATATACAGTATCTCACAAAAGTGAATACACCCCTCACATTTTTGTAAATATTTAATTATATCTTCATGTGACAACACTGAAGAAATTACACTCTGCTACAATGTAAAGTAGTAAATGTTCAGCCTCAAAATAATTCAACACACAGCCATTAATGTCTAAACCTTTGGCAACAAAAGTGAGTACACCCCTAAGTGGAAATGTCCAAATTGGGCCCAAAGTGTCAATATTTTGTGTGGCCACCATTATTTTCCAGCACTGCCTTAACCCTCATGGGCATGGAGTTCCCCAGAGCTTCACAGGTTGCCACTGGAGTCCTCTTCCACTCCTCCATGATGACATCATGGAGCAGGATGATGTTAGAGACCTTCCCCACCTTCCATTTGAGGATGCCCCACAGATGATCAATAGGGATTAGGTCTGGTGACATGCTTGGCCAGTCCATCACCTTTACCTTCAGCTTCTTTAGCAAGGCAGTAGTCAGCTTGAAGGTGTGTTTGGGGTCATTATCATGTTGGAATACTGCTCTGCGGCCCAGTCTCCGATGGGAGGGGTTCATGCTCTGCTTCAGTATGTCACAGTACATGTTGGTATTCATGGTTCCCTCAGTGAACTGTAGCTCCCCAGTGCGGGCAGCACTCATGCAGGCCCAGACCATGACACTCCCACCACCAAAAGTATACATCTATACTGAGGAAAGGTAGTTGTATTAATTCCTAAAGGATAGATAAACGGATAAGGCACAAAGAGCATATATAAAACATATTATAGAAAACATATATACACATATAGACATATGTGTACATATGTTTGGGCTGGGCCTGCGTGCTGCCGGCACTGGGGAGCTACAGATCATTGAGGGAAGCATGAATGCCAACATGTACTGTGGCATACTGAAGCAGAGCATGATGCCCTCCCTAGGCCTCAAGGCAGTATTCCAACATGACAACAACCCCAAACACACTTCCTCCAAGACGACCACTGCCTTGCTAAAGAAGCTGAAGGCAAAGGTGATAGACTGGCCAAGCATGTCTCCAGACCTAAACCCTATTTAGCATCTGTGGGGCATCCTCAAATGGAAGGTGGGTGAGTGCAAGGTCTCTAACATCCACCACCTCTGTGATGTCATCATGGATTAGTGGAAGAGGACTCCTGTGGCAACCTGTGAAGCTCTGGTGAACTCCATGCCCATGAAGGTTAAGGCAGTGCTGGAAAATAATGGTGGCCACACAAAATATTGACACTTTGGGCCCAATTTGGACATTTCCACTTAGGGGTGTACTTACTTTTGTTGCCAACGTTTTAGACATTAATGGCTGTGTGTTGAGTTATTTTGAGGCTGTACACTTACTACTTTACATTTTAGCAGAGGGTCATTTCTTCAGTGTTGTCACATGAAAATATATAATAAAATATTTACAAAAATGTGTGAGGTGTACTCACTTTTGTAAGCTACTGTATATTTACATTGTTTTTGTAATGGGCTCAAAGTTCATCACAGCCACACCGCTATAACTGTTTAAAACAAGATAGATTATTTAAAAAAGTGTCCAGAAATGGACCATAACTTTCTAGAGCAGGAAATTCCACGATTGGGAAAGAAGAATGATTCTGCAGGTGTGGCAAGTGCATAGCACAAGGTAAAGGTCAGCAGCTACTGAAGCCGGTGGTAAAATAAGTTCTTGTTATTGCATACATATTATCTATCTATCTATCTATCTATCTATCTATCTATCTATCTATCTATCTATCTATCTATTATCTATCTATCTATCTATCTGTCTGTCTGTCTGTCTGTCTGTCTATCTATATATATCGATAGAGAGACTTATAGATATAGGCTTGTGTACCTCAATGAAGCTGTGCACTCTACCATGTAGGGTCACCAAAGATAGGCAAGTCATGGTAAAGAGGTCAGACAAATCACAGTCCACTGGAGAAGGAACTGGCAACCCAGTATCTTTGCAACAAAAAACATATGGATAAGCACCACCTGAGACATATGCGCCTGGCATTATGTGGTCCACAGGGACATGACTGAATGACTTAATAACAACAATAAATAGATTTATAGAGATTTATAGCTATTGATATATAGCAAGAAACAATTTTGCACCCAGGAATTCCAAACCCTTGCCCAGGCCACATTTAGAGTACTATTGTCAAACTAATGGTCAGATCAATTTAAATGCTGGAGAAACAGATTCAAAACAAAAAAAGGCAAAGCGTTCAATGATTTACCAAGTAAGGAAGGTCCATATATAATAAGGGGCTAACAACTACTTTGAAGAAAAACCAAGAAAGACACCAATTAAAGGCAGGAATGTCTGCTAGCCAGTAAATCTTAATTTTCAGCGAGGACACTGCTATGATACAATGGTTAACGGTTCTAATAGTTTCAATGCAACGCTAATAATTTGTTAATTTTTTTTTAACTATTATGTTTGCAAAGTATTTGTAAGCTCAAGTAAATTAAAAGCATGTAATTTGTTATAATAAGACATTAAAAATAATGTTATCTTACACTTTCTAAAATTTGGACTCCTCATCTCTAGAGGGTCTCCTCTCCGTCCTCCTGTATAAGGAGGTAGACACCAGATTGAGTCGCTCGTATTTAAAGCCGAAATACTTCAATCTTGCAGCCAGCAAAAAACTGTTTGTGCGTCAGTGCACCTACAGTATACCTATTGTAACATTATGTTGAGATCACCTGATTGGCTTTATGATAATGCTGCTCTGGACTATTATGCCATTGAAGGAATACTGTGTTTTATACTGTTTTTATAATAACGTAACACAATAATGTTCAGCAAGCTTTTAGAAAGATAAAAAACAAAACACAACCTTTATATTTTTCTCCAGTTTGCTTTCTCCCCGCTGTCTGTTACTTTCTCAAGTGGATGTGTCCTTTTAAACTAATTAGCTTCCCTTTCATTCTGCTGAGATCACTGGCAGATGTAACTGCCACATTAACATTGTGCAGACAGTGTATTCAAAGTTTCCACAGTAACTACAGTAGTCCTTTAATTAAAGATTACGTTTAATAAAAAATCCTGAATTGTATATCTTGAAGAAGTCAGACTACATTAAATAATGAAATCCCCAGAGCAGAAGATTAAATCATGTCCAGCCATGGTATATCATATTATCCTTTCCTTGACTGAGCTAAACTTTGGCACCCAGAAAGATGGAGGTGAGACAATGAGGCGAGTGCACTGGGAATTAAGGGCCCTATTCTATTAGAAGCCCACAAATGCCACAAACTCATACATTTGACTGCAGTGTTATTTTTTATATAAATGTTTAGATGTATTCTGTTGACTCCAGCTCACAAATTCTGACCTCAAGGCTGAACTCGTAAACCCTGCCTTTATAAGTCTGATTTCAGGGGCGTGATCATATGATCTGACAATATTTAAGCAAGCCCGTAATTTACTTCTTAGACACAGCCAATAGTAAATGAGACCGTCATCATGACACCAGTAAAACATGGAAGTTAGATGTAATCTGCAACAGGAGGCTACCAATTAATTGGTGCCAGTAAGTAGTATTTGCTGATCGGGATCTCAATCAAGCAATCTAGCACTCTATAAAATGAATTCGATCATCTGTTCTAGTATGTGTGGGTTTCATGATATGCATTAACGCCGTGAGTCCTGGGATTGATAAATAACTTTTAAAAATAATATTTTTTAATTTCATATTTGTGGGCTTCTGCAATGAATTCTAATGAGTTTCCATGCCTTCCCTTACTTTCAAAGTACAGTAGAGTGTGTTTAATTGCTGTTACAGCTCTAATAAGCGTTTGAAAAATACCCTTGCGAGTCCTCTTTAGTACTCATAATATTTTGGACAAAACATTTTTTTTTTTGCGAGCTAGAGTCACAGGTCTAATGGAATATCGATTTTGTGTAACTTTATTTAGAGCTTGTAATATTCGAGCTGTGCTAAAACCAATGGAGTTCTAAGGCTGGTTTTGCATGTTTGGTTGGCCCGTAGTGATTGTGGGCATGGGACTCATAATCGCATTGCGAGTAGCTAATAGAATCTGTGGCAATTTTATGAAGTTTTATGTTTGTATAATTTTACAAATTGACCAAAAGAATAGGGCCCTAAGTTGGCACTTAAGAGCACAAACACACAAGTGTTTGGTGTAAAAGAATTGTTTGCTCTCCATTGCCGTTGTAGTAAAAGTTCTTCTTCAGAGATTGTTTCCCAGATATAATATGAAAACTACAAATGACATTGGCAGTATAATAAGACCTTAAATGTGTTTGTGACTGTGAATTAATAGTACCATACCAATAACCCTGCAGTAGTTCTGCAGCTGTTCTAGTAAAATATCATGGTCCAACTTATTGAATGCAGCCATGAGTTTATAAAACAGTAGTTTGCAATTAAATAGTTTGCCAATCCTTTCTGGTATGTGACATTAGCACAGAAGCATTTTTTTGGATACAGAATGAAAGAAGTCTCATGTTGGCAACTGACGCACGCTTGTGATGGATAATACTTTTATGGACCTATCAGATGATGCTAGTGCCATATATTCTATAAAACATCAGAGGCTTTGGATTCAATGTCTAATTCACTTTTGACTGCGTGAGCAATCATTTCTGGGCAAGGTATTACTTGTATTTAAAAAAAAAAACACCTTACCAAAACATGTCAAATTAATGTAGGCATATAGAATTAGAAGACCGATTACAATATATATTTTAGATAAATCAGCCTCACCCAATTATTCCTCACGAAAAACACCTTTGCATTTAGGAATGGGTGTAACTTACAATATGTGTATAAAGATAAACCATGACAAATTAACGTACGGAAGGGTGAACTATGATACTTTATGACATTTTAGACTTTCTAGTTTGACATGTTCTCATATTTCAGGGAAGCAATATTGTGTCAGTCACGCATCAACTTATCATTCAACACCATTTCATTGTCTTTTAGTTCTGACATAATCTAACACCTGGAGATGCTGAGTATATATAATGGTATTTCAGTTGCTCAATATAAGGGTGTTGATCAATTTAATTGAAGGACCACTGTAGTTTGAAAACCCTTCACATGTTTGTAATGTACGTAACAAACTAACATACATATATAATAATACACAACAATTTAGCAGACTGCTTGTGTGATGGGTTCAGTCATCATTCAACAGAACTGAACAGAGATGATATCTGAATACACAGTTCCTCCAATTCCTCCCAAGTGTCATATCCAGTTAGAAACAAAGGCAAAATATCATACACCATTAAAGCAAACATTGAAAATAATAGTTAAAAATTAAAGACTGTTTTTATTTATTTTAAACTGTGTAAACATGTTTTGACTATTGTCATCTCAAGAGATTGAATTTTTTTTAAATAAAGCCCCAGGTCCTGATGGAATACATCCAAGGGTACTGAGAGAACTGGGTTCTGTAATAACAAAACCATTATATCTATTTTTTCAAGACTCACTCACCACAGGGTCGCAACCAGATGACTGGAGAAAAGCAGAGGGGATACCTATATTTAAGAAGGGAGCAAGAGCAAATGCAGTCAATTATGGACCTGTAACCCTCATTTCTATAGTGGGAGAGCTTTAAGAATGTTAATAAGGCATAGTATACAAGAATATGTCTATTTGAACAAGAATATAAGTAGGAATCAACATGGATTTATGGGGATAGGTCATATCAAACAAATCTTATTTGTTTCTGTGAGTAGGTTAGTTGGAATTTGGATCAAGGCAACTCAGTGGATGTAGTCTTTTTGGATTTTACAAAGGCTTTTGATACAGTGCCACATAGAAGACTATTGTGCAAACTAAGAGATACAGGAATTGCAGTAAATATCTGCTCATGGATTGAGAGCTGGCTAAAAGACAGGAAGCAAAAGGTTGTTGTAAATGGAACATACTCCGATTGGACTAATGTGGTAAGTGGGGTTCCTCAGGGTTCAGTATTAGGTCCTCTCTTTTTTAACATATTTATTAATGACTTAGAGGTAGGATTGGAGTGTGGTGTCTCCATTTTTGCTGATGACAAGAAGTTGTGCAAGGTAATTAAATAATGATGCGCTTTCCCTCCAAAGGGATTTACATAAAATTGAGGAATGAGCATCTAAATGGCAGATGAGATTTAATACGAATAAATGTAAAGTTACGCATTTAGTAAGAAGGTTATTGGAACAAGGGAAGCAAATATAATTCCGCAACTATACAAATACCTAGTTACGCCCTCATTTGAAATATGAAGTACAGGTTTGGGCACCACCTCAAAAAAAAGGATATTTTAGAGCTGGAAAATGTACAGACAAGGGCAACAAAACAATAAGGGTGATGGAGGGGCTAAGTTATGAAGAAAGACTTTTGTGCTAAGAGATTTTCAACTGACAAGAGGTCATCTCTTGAGGTTAGAAGGAAAATGAATCAATTAACAATTATTCCACATATTGCATCTTCAATTACTATGTAACTATGTAACTATAAAAACATATTATAATTATGACACTTCAGTTGTCCTTTAATGCTTCCTAATATGAGAGTGTAACACTGTTGCGATGTTTGATACAGAATGAGAGAAATTCTTTTTTTACTTGCTGAAATTCTTACCACACTGTAAGATTACTGTTTTAATGGGTAAATGCGAAAAAAAAAAAATCGTTTATATGATCTATTTAGTGACATTTATTATGATTCTGCTTGGAAGTTAGATAAGAACATGGCTGAATACATTTACCAAAATAGCAACATATTAGTCACGGTAACTAGGCCAGAACAATTTTAGCGAACCGCAAAAAACGAATTTGGATCTAATTGCTGTATTAACATGGTATGTCAGGGTTTATGAAACAACTCAGTTTTATTGAAAGAATAAAGGGCTATTTACATAACCTATAAATGGAAATTTTGGGTAGGATTTTGGTAAGAAAAGATATAATATATTATATTATCATTTGCTAATATTGTAAAATGTTACTCTGCATGCAGATGGTATATAAATGTTTGGGAAGGCAAATAGTCTTAGCTCCAACTAAACCCTATAGGCCTCATTTAATTACGATTTGGTAAATTGAATAGGGCTCTATATAAACACAGAGCATATATTTTTTACAGAAGTTTTTCGATAATGAAGACCTTGCTTTTGGGTAGACGTTCACTAACTAAAAACTTCTGTAAAAAAAATATGCTGTGTGCTTTTATAGAGCCCTATTCAATTGACAAATTCGCAATTGAATGAGGCCCTATGTTCATACTTTTCAAATTAACAATATGTTTAAAGAGCCAGTAAAGTCCAAAACCTAAAAGACCATGAGCCTGATTCAATTGAGCAATTGTAAGTTGCTGGATCCCGCAATATAGCCCATAAGCTAATTTGCTATTCAATTGCCGTCTTTTTGCGGGCTACAAACAGGTTACGGGTTACGGCCTTGAAATCCTTGTGGTTGTTAAAACCGTAACTTACATCCCATCAAAGTCTTTGATCTTTCATGTCAGCAAGAGTTCTGATATCTAAAATCGGTATTTAATAGCTACAATTCCCCAAGCCCACAAATGTTTTCACACCCGTAAAGAGCAAATGTAGGAGAAAATCCCACGAGTACCAGATAGGATTCGGGATGGGTAGTTACGGCCTTGCTTAATTGATCATGTTCCCGTCCTGAAATGCTACATACGATAGCATGGTTTACGGCTTTGGCTTTCAACCTTGCAGGCTTGTTCAATTGAATAGCACCAGAATTGTAGCAGAGTTCAAGCCCGCAGCACGCCTGCACACATATGGCCTGTATCCAGCGAGATGCTGGCTTCTAATTGAATCAGGCTCTATGTTTTATAAATTACAAACATTTTGCATGTAAAATAAATTATATTAGTTAGAAAAATAAACAAGAAAGCACGCAAGGAGAGACTTGTGATTTACTTTACATTCAAAATAATGGAAATTAAAGAACACGTTTATTGCAGTCCAGAGATTCATAAGACTTCCTGCTTCCATTAATATGGCAGGGCAAAGGAAGAGAAAGCAAACCCGCTTGTGTCACCTTAAAGTATTTTTCTATACCATGGAAAAGCAATATCAGTCATGGAGTGCAGAACACAGTTCTGGAAGTAACCAGTGAAAATCAGAGAAATACAGAAATTCAGGACTGAGTCCAGTACTCCAGGACCTATGTTGCACTATAGTGGCTCTTTTAAGGGAATGGTATAAAAAATAACTGTAGTAAATATATGGCCGAATCACAATTTAATAAGGCTGATTGAGTTCTGCAAAGACAAGCTTATATCCATATGGAATGATTATCCAAAGGCATGAAAAAGTCTTAATTACGTTACACAATTAAGTTGTTTATATAAAACAAGTTCCACTTAAAGATTAATTATCTATGTTAAACTTATGGAACCAGTCTAGTTTAACAGTTACTCCCATATGTTTGTGGAGAGAGGAAGCTTCAGTTTTCAATTAGATTGATGAGCTGATTGGATTCAAAAGTTCAAGTGTCAGCTCAACCGCCAATCAGACTACAGCTGACTTCTAAGCTGTGACAGCTATAGTCATTTTTCTTTGTTCTTCAGCATCTCTCATCACCTAACATACGGAGAGGTCTTGTAGCAATAGAAGAAGTGTTAAAGATTTTACATTTTATATTCATTCAAGTACAGAATATTAAACAGAAAAGATCGTTCACCATTGATATACTGTATACAAAGTCAGAAATTATTGAACGGTTCTGTAATTACAGTAAGTTTTTATATGTCAAGAAATACATTCTATTTCAGCATTATTATCCTAAAGCAGTGTTTGAACTTACACTTATACCTTAAGAACCAATTAAGTGTAAGCAGGGTCAGCCTTGTCTGTGCATCTCAAATATGCTAGGTGGGCCTTCCCTTTTGCTCCTTTGCTAATGAGTAACACAAAACACTGTGGCATAAACAAATTCTGTTCTGGCATGGGTGAGAGTTGGGTGGCCACATAAAACTTTTACGAACATGCAAGTAAATGTACATTTCTATAATATCGCTGTAAACAAACATGAAAGTAGTACTTCACAGAAAGGGTAGTAGAACATTAGTACAGTAGAAGTGGTAGAGCCAAACCCAATTAAGGAATGTAAGCATGCCTGGGGTAAGCATAAGGCCATCCTAAGGATTAATTCAAACAATCTTTTAGGTAGATGGAATCAGCAGACTTTTCTGGTTATTATCTGCATGACCCAATCATGATCCATGTGGGGCTACAAAAGGCCACAGCTTTATTAATTTATATCATAAATTACTATAACATACTTTACTTTTATTAACATACTCAGAGGAGGAGCCTGGCCATGGACAGTTACCTCACACCTTGGGCCCTTGCCCAGGGCCCATTGCTTATCCTTAAGCACGCCCATGAGGTAGGGCCACACCCACTTAGGCCAGTGGACCGGGCGACTCACCTCCCGCCACAGAGCAGGCAAGGGATCCCTCCTGCGCCTGCGATCCCCCCTGTCACTAATTAGGGCTAAAGCCGGCTTTAAACCCTCCTTAAACTCCAACATGAGGAGCTCGAGACCGATCTCTGTCAGGTGTACCTTGTTGGCGCTAAAAAAGTAATCTGCCACTACTGAATAGAATTCTTTGTACCAAATCGCAACGCCCCTTGCTTACGCACAAAGCTCACCATCTGCTTATTGATCTTCTGGCAAGCTTTGTCTAACAATGCCGGATCCCTCCCGTTCCTCCAGGACCGTCTCTTTATCATCTCCGACCATATGATGAAGAGAACAAGAAATGTTTTCAACCAATTTTCCACAACACGCTTCATTATTTTCAACATGCGTTGCATCGGAACAACCCCATCCAGCATCATCATCCAGCATGCTACTTGTTTGCGACCACCGCATTCCCCAAATCACGAACCACCTCACGTGTAAGTCCGTAACCTGAAAGCCCAGCTGTACTTTATCCTCCATGACTGCGGCTAACTGGTGGGTCCAGTACACGTAAGAATGGCCCACGATCCATAGCTGCCTCTTTTTCCCTGAAAGCAGAAAAGAACACCCGTTAGACCGCTGCCGAAGGCCGTATGTAAAGCCTAAAGCATTGAGATTCCCATCTCCCAATCCGTTTAACCGCAGCATCCATCAACCCTAGCCTCGCCGCCTCCGTAGCCGCCCCTATATGAAAAGAGTGCGCCCCGAGCTCCAACTTGTTGAGCCCCAACCTATGTAAAGATCCTTTTTAACACCTTCTCGAACTGGCACCTCGATAAAGCTGTTCCATCGTCATGAATAAGCAGCGAACTCCCTTGCACACTCATAGGGGCCACACATCGTACCAACCTTGTGCAGTACCACCTCTTTTCCTCTACCTGCCTGGTCTGTTTTTGACTTCCTCAACCACAACACTACCTTGTCTTCCCTCAGACAGGTATCCGCCCATTGCAAACTCCCTGAACAGTGACTGTTGTTCGCGACCAACTCCCCTATCTTAAACGCCCCGAACAACGCCAGGGAAAAGGCCATATGGAATAACAGAGATTCAAAAGCGGTCCTGCAAGTTTCCTCCAATACCTGCGTCAGACGCAACAATAAGGACAACGTGATCTGCCGTCTCACATCTTGCCTGCGATCACCGGTAAACATTCCTTGTACTACCCACCGTACCATAAATTCCTTTGGGAGGTATTTTTGCCCAGCCAGCTTAAACATAAAAGCCAGAGCCGTGACCTGACATCCCACTGACGCTTTTGAGTCACCATCCTCCACACACGGTAACAAAAACCAAAGCAGTATCCCATAGCTTGTTGGGAATGATCTCGCTGTGCACCCGATGCCAACGTCCCGAACTGTGTCTCCTGAAATCGAGAAAGTGCATCAGCAATGCCATTCTCCACTCCCGGAACGTGCCTGGCCAAGAACCATATGTTCCGACGCAAGCAACTGAGTACCAAATGCTACACTAAACTCCCGGGATTGATGCTGCCATAAGGCTATTAATGGCTTGAACAACTGACATGTTATCAGAATAAATTATCACCCGGCTGTCCCTGAGTTACGCACCCCAAATGTGAACCGCTATAACTGTTGGAAACAATTGCAAAAAGGCAACGTTCCTTGTGAGGCCAGCCGCTTCCCATTCCTGCAGCCATATTGTGGCGCACCACCTCACTCTGATGTATGCAGCAAACCCTAACGACCCGGACACATCAGTGTACTGCTCCAGATCTGGGCTAGTGACACTTCCTTTGTGTATGAGCGCAGAACCGTTAAACTCGGCAAGGAAAGCCCTCCAAACTTTTGTGTCGTCCATCATGGCCCCCGTGACTTTGCACACACTGCAAACGCGCAAAAGTTTTTTGGCATCTTCCAGGGCACTCAACTCAGCTTGTACTGTAAATCAGACACCTTTTCCCGAGGAAGACTGCATTCCATTTTTTCAGAATCAATCTGAATCCCCAAGAAAGTCAACTTTTTTGTCGGGCCCTCAGTCTTACCCTGGGCCAACGGCACCCCAAACTCTTGGCACATTCTGATGAACATGTCCAGGATGAACCTGCACGTATTATTCGAACCCGGACCCACAAATAGGAAATCATCTAAATAGTGCATAATACCCTGGTACCTGGTCTCTGACCTCGCTACCCACTGTAAGAAGGTTCTAAACGCTTTGAAGTAGGCACATGATATAGAGCACCCCATTGGGAGGTATAGTTTAACAAAGTAATTCCCATCGATGAAACAACCCAAAAGTCTGTGACTCTCAGGATGCACCGGTATCGTGCTGTCTCCGTAAGCGTGCATGTCCTTCTGCAGAGGAAGGGAAGTTGGAATGGTGACGTCACCATGCAACGGAGGTCAATGCGGCTGTGGGTGATGTGAGCCCTGCAGCAAAGTCGGTCATGCAATGTTAAAGCCTTTGGTGCTCATTGCGCATGCGCAAGCCTGTAACTTTTAACATTGCGTGACCAACATTCGGAAGATCCACAACTATTATAGTTGATGTATTGATCTATTGCATAGTAACTAGGGTTTATTAGTTTACATATATAGGAATGTGACATAAATGTGATGTATGTGGATGTCCTAAAACCACAACCATTGAAAACACACTGACCTGGTTAGAATGGTATAACAAAGCTTTATTTCATACACAGAGCACAATCAGAAATGGACAAGACTGTGCATCTGCAAGCATTACTAACTATTAGCTAGGTCTTTGGATTCTTCAGAATTATGGGAAAATACCCATTAATATGGAGAGTACACAAAGAGCAGCTGCCAGATTCACTGTCACTTATATCAGACCCAAGGATCTGTTCTCAGACTGATATTGAGGTCAGGATCACATGCTTCACTAGTGCATATATCAATGCTGGCTCTCATTAATATGCCATTGTGAGACTTTGCAAGTCCGCCGCCATAGCGGTATTAGTGTATATTTAAGCTAACAACAAATGTAGATATCTGGGTATTTGATAGCTTTAAGATAGGCTGTCATTGAAAGAATGTCTACCTGAAAGATTAGGTTAACATTGTGACCAATAGATTGTCACTGAGAAGTGCTGTTGAGAAGGCAGCCCCTAGGTTCTCTCCGCTTAGGCTCTAGGGCCCAAATCCCTGGTCTCCCTGGTGGTGATGGTGGTGGTGAGGGGGCATGGCAGGTTACGGCAATCCCCGGGAGGCAGCGGCACCTGCAGTGGTGGAGGCATGGTGGGAGGGGAGGAGGGGCCGGCCTGCAGGTGGCCGGGGGATGCCTCCGGGGTAGAGGAGGTGAGGCTGGGGACCAAAGTGTGTCGCATGGCTTCTGCAGTGACCCCCTGGAATACTCTCTGGTCCTCCTCTCCTCCCTATTGCGCCTGGCTAGACTGTGCATGACCTTCGCATGATTGGCGGAGATGCTGGCCTGGATCCCCCGAAGACACTCCAACTACTACGCAGCCTGGCCTGATTCTGGGGATAGAGGCCCCTGGGGCATGGCCTGGTGAGGAGGTGGCAGTGGTGGTGTCCCAGTGGGGAGGGTCTGGGGCGTGGCCGGAGCCTGGTGCAAAACTGGCGGTGTTGTTGGTGGGCCTGGTAGTGGTGGTGGCATACGTGTTTGTGCTCTGAGACATTTATTTGAATAAACAAAACATACTGTGACATACTCTGTAATGCTTAGCACTTTAATAATTGAGTAAGCCCTCAAAAGGGTGAAACCGACCACCGGGATTTTAACCCTATAGTGGGGTGGGGGTGTCTCTGTTTTTTTGGCATATTCATTGTGTATTGAGTTGCAATATTGCATGTATGATTCAGGCATTTGGCATCCATGGTGGAAGTTTTGTAATGCTGCTATTGTGAACCAATTACCTCCCAGAGATATTTGCTCGCCCACTGTCTACTGTACCACTATATAAGGTGTATGCTATAGCTACTACGCATCCTCTAGGTCAGGGGTCTGCAACCTTTAAGACAAAAAGAGCCACTTGGACCCGTTTCTGAAGAAAAAAAAAAACTGGGAGCCGCAAAACCATTGCGACATTAAAAACAAATATAACACTGCATATATTGTTTCTTAACATAATGCTATATATACAGGAGCGTGCAGGCAGCTGTCAATCTGAAAAAAAAAGGACATTCACTTAACAATGTAAAATATATTTTTGCAAATTAATAGCTAATTAAAATATTTAATTTACCTGGTTAATGGGACTTTTGCTCCTGAACCTCAGTGCTCAGTATCTGCACATCAGGGCTGTAACACGTCACCTTCATTTTCACACAGGCTTACAAGCTGTCATCTGTGAGGCATGATCGATGTTTGTTTTTAATATAGTTCATGTTGGAGAAAACCTGCTCACATACATATGTGGAACCGAAGATCGACAGGACTCCAAATGCATACTTTTTCATGTTTATATAAGTTTTGGGGATGGCATTCCATATTTCGAATACAAGTTTGTCCTGTTTGGGAAGGTTTTCAATATCACTCCATATACGATTCTGAGCCAGAATGGCCTTCTGACGGGCAACATCCTCAAGAGTAGCGACCAAGAATTTGAACTTGGATACCCATATATCTTTGTTGGCTATATCGGCCAGTTCCATTTCAAGATCAGGTTGACTTACACCTGCAAATGCAGTCATATTCAATAGGGATGGATCGATCTCCAGGGGAGTGACAGGGAAGGATAATGTGTTTTTTTCCTCTCTGAATTCACAGAATCATTTCCCAAATGAGCTTTGCATTGCGGTGATTGCAGACTTGAAATATTCCAAATTTGTCGTATCATGGCTTTGTTTGAACTCTCTCAAAGTGGGAAAGTGAGACAGTGTACCTTTCTGGAAATCTTTGACAAATACTGTCAACTTGCGCTCGAATGCCAAAACCTCCTCCAGCATATGCAGGGCTGTGCCTCCTTTCCACTGAAGGGTTGTATTTAGCATGTTTAAATGGGCTGTCATGTCTACCATAAAATTTAATTTTTCCAGCCACTCTGGCTGTACCAGCTCAGCAAAGGTGAGCTCTTTGCTGGCCAGGAAGGTTTTTACTTCTTCCAAACATGTGACAAAGCGTTTTAACACCTCGCCTCTGGACAGCCACCGGACCTTGTTGTGGAGCAGGAGGTCAGAATATGTGCTTTCCACCTCATCCAATAGCAAATGAAACTGGCGGTGGTTTAAACCCTTTGCCATTATCTTATTAACAATTTGAAGGACCACATCCATCACTTTTGTGCATTCGGGAGGAAATGTTTGAGCACACAATGCCTCTTGGTGCAGGATACAATGAAATGACAGCAGCGTTCTACCCAGTGCCTTCTGCAGTAGAGCCACAAAGCCCTTCTGTACTCCTCTCATGCTCGGTGCCCCATCAATAGCCACTGAGACCAGGTGGTTGGTGTTTATTTTTTTAGCACTTAAAAAGTCCAGGACAGCCTTACAGATATCCTCACCCCTTGTTTGGTCTTTTAGTGGTATCAGCTCAATCAGTTCTTCCTGTGGCCCTAAAGAGTTCACATATTGGCAGAACAGCGCTATTTGTTCAATATCACCTTTATCTTTTGACTCATCACAGGCGATGGAGTACGCCACAGCTGAATTAATGTCTTGAATTTGCTGTTTGCTAATGTTTTCTGCCATTTTTAGGGTTCTGTTTTTAACAGTCTTCACAGAGAGAGGCATGTCTTTTATTTTCCGCACAATTTCATTCTTGTTTTTGAAGTCCATGTATAGATGTTCCGAAATCTTAATGAATGCTTCTTTTATATACTCTCCATCTGTGAACGGCTTCCCGTGCTTGACTATTTCCTGAGCGGCTACAAAACTAGCATATGTTGTGGAATTTGCAGATTTCACCCACTTCTTGAAATTATAAATGCTCCCATCAACCTTCCTCATAAGTTGTGCAACGGCTTTTTGTCTCTCATCTTCATCTGGATATTTTTCAGCAAAGACTGTGTGTTTATTCTGGAAATGTCTTGCAATATTCAACTTTTTGTTGTTTGCAAATTTCTCACCACATATTAAGCATACTGGTAAACCAGTCTTGTCAGTAGTGAATGCAAATGATTCTGTCCATGTATCATTAAATACTCTGTTTTCTTCAGAAATTTTTCTTTTCTTGCCTTTATCCATGTCTGGCCTACCGGGGGTCCAAAACAGATATATTAGAGAGGGCCACATATCAAAATTTGCTATGTCTAATAATCAATGCCCCAAAATGCCATAGAAAATTAATCAGGGCCTGATGTAAATAATAATTATTAATGAGGGCCCAATGTCATCCTCGTCATTATAAAAATATTTTCCCTCACAATGTAGTAGTGGCCACCATACATGCCCCGTACAATGTAGTAGTGACCATCATACATGCAGTGTGTGGGCCAAGCTCCACCCCTGAGGCATCACTGCACTTCCTTACACCCCCTCAAAGCCGTACAGTATGTGGGCTTGGCTACCCACCCCTGAGGCATCACTGCACTTCCTTACACCCCCTCAAAGCCGTATGTGGGCTTGGCTACCCACCCCTGAGGCATCACTGCACTTCCTTACACCCCCTCAAAGTCGTATGTGGGCTTGGCTACCCACCACTGAGGCATCACTGCACTTCCTTACACCCCCTTAAAGCCGTATGTGGGCTTGGCTACCCACCCCTGAGGCATCACTGCACTTCCTTACATCCCCTCAAAGCTGTATGTGGGCTGAACTACCCCCCCAAGGCATCACTTCACTTACCTCACACTAGCGAACGCGCCGCTGCCCTCCGGTCTAACAGCGGGCGAGAAGGTGACATCGGGCGTCGGGATGGTGTGTGACTAACGTACGCACCGCCCCCATGCGACGTTACAGCAAGTACAGCGCCTGCCACAGTGGGGAGTGTCGGGGCGTTCCTCTCCTCGCTAGTATCCGCCCCAGAGCCGCGGCAAAGGTGTTAAAGAGCCACATGCGGCTCCGGAGCTGCGGGTTGCCGACCCCTGCTCTAGGTTATGTTTGAACCCTTTTTTAGAGCAAATATTCCCAATAGTCCAAGGATTAGCAAGTGAGTATTGCCATATGAGGACTTTATAAGGGAATTCAGTAACATTCTAAAGTTAATTGTGTTGGCTTCTAAGGTCCATAGAGGTACATAATAGTGTCTGATAGGAAACATTATAGCCAGAAGTATCTGTAGTTTACCAGTTACTCTAACTTTGGTATTAGGATTTTAGATTCCACATCCTTGATTTTTGCAAACGTTTCCCAATTATTAAAGTGCTAAGATATAACTAGGTGTTATGCACCAGGGAATTTCTTAAAAGTCACATTTATACATACTCTGTAATGCAACGAAGAAACAAATTATTTCCATGTCATTTGACATTTTTGATCAACATGATAATTATAGATTTATATGAGATACTTCAATCAGTACTTGTGTGAACCATAACATCTTAACTAACGATTCTCAATCTTACTAGTGCCGCAAACCTTTGATAAAATTTCCCAAGTTGTGACGACCCCTAACAGTAAAATTATTTTCGTTGTTCCTTCATCGCTGTAATTTTGCTACTGTTATGAATCGAAATATAAATATCTGATATGCAGGATGTATTTTCATTCTAACAAATTTAACATAATTTAAGCGTAGTAGTTAATCACAAAAACAATATCTAATATGTATTGTGAAAGTTAAAAATAGTAAAGTTACGAGAATGGAAACGTTTGTAATCCCTTCAGGGACGATATACCAGAGAATGGAAAGTACAAAATAACAAGTTCAAGGTCAACAAGGTCATTAACAATCCAGGTCAACAGCAAAAGAGCAATAGGGCACATGAGTGGAGCAGGACCTGTAGCCAAACAGCAGGAAGACACAGGAGCAACCAGAAGTACTCCCAGGCACAGGAACCTACAACAGGCAATGGCAGAGGCTATAGCAGCAATAAATAGTCACAGCTGAGATGTTATTGGCTGGTGGAAATACTGGGGCTTGGCCACACCAAATCAGGAGAAACAACACCAAAAGCTAGTAGAGGTATTTCTGGCTGATCAGTCTCTAAATGCAAAACTGTAGCTGTTAAAGGCATGAGACTTTTGTACAGCTATACCTTGTTTAACGCAATGCTAAGCGAAAAAGCTCTAAATTGGGTCATTTTAACATAGGGTAAATAGGGATAGAAGAACTCACGAAAAAAAAAACACAATTGCACTTGAAATTTAAACTTTTTTGGTTTTATATGAACTACAAAGAAACAGCAAATGCAAACACAAACTGAACATTAGCAAAAATAGTAAATAAATGAATAAATTATTGAGGTCAAAGCTTCTGGCTCATCCTGGATTTTTTATTTTTTGGGGAGAAAAAAGTGTTATAGCTAATCAGCAATATAGCGGGGTTTAGAGTTAAATTGGGAATTACAGGAAAAACAGAGTTATAGCGATGAGAATTGCTAAGAGATCAAACCTGGGTGTGGACCCTGACACAACAATGCACCTCATCTATATATTTGTTTATATTGCTCACCACAACATTCCAAGTAACATCATTCCTGAAACAATCTACTGTTTGTACATTCGATTCAGCCAGGCACAAAAACATACATCAAACATAAATATATTAAAGAAAATCATTGACAAAATGTTAACTATGTGTAACGTGGGTTTTGTTTTATGTTCCCTAACTCAAATCCCTCAATCCTCTAAATCAGGGGTGGGCAAGTCCGGTCCTGGAGGGCCACATGCTTGCCAATTTTTGTGTTACAATAGAGATCCCTATAATAAATAGTAATGGTATTGGCAGTTTTACTGATTGAATTCCCTATTTTGGATTTTTTTTAAGTAACAATAAAAGTTATATATTATTAAAGGTATTATAGGAGCAATTATACGCAATAGGGTTCTATTGACTAAAAGAGAAGATTTATTTGTAGAACCTCTTTTTGGTTATAAGTAAATACTACTATTTATATGACTCTATTATTATGTTGGTCATATTCCCTCAACCTCTTTTTTCTTATTTTGTTCCATGATATATGTATTTGGATTTTTTTTTAAAAATGACAGCAACATTTCACCACAGCATTTTCTTCAAGTTCTACTTAATATAAATCTATGGATGGTCTTCAGTTCATCACAAACTCAGTTCAGTAAAATGACCTACAACAGGTTGTCAGATGAGATGCAAAATATGCTATTGTTTCTCATACATTATTTTAGATTCTATTTTACGCTAAAATAAATGTGTTTATAATTAGTGGTGCCTGTGCAGTATGAATATGTAGCAATTACTGATTTCTCAATAATCTTCAAAGCAAAATGCTGCCATCATCAATCAAGAACAATATCTTGATTTGACAGGGTAGTTACAGACAAAGCTATATGGAAAGATAAAAATACATCTACAATCTACAATCTACAAACATCACCCAATTGTAATTGACATTGAGCAACACAGACAATACAACAATACAGGGAAATACAGTAACTTCTCACATTCATGTGATAAGACTAATTGACACAAAATGTTGTTGGTCCACAACTTATCTTAAAATCAATAAGAAGAAAAATAATTACACTTTGTAACTTTGGGCAATTTTTAAAGGAAGTAACTTCTTTTATTCTAAATCTATGAAATATTCTAAAAATATTTATTGTAGTAATATGTTTTTTTTTTTAACTTAATCACCACAACATTCCAAGTAACATCACTGCTTGTACTTCAGGTTGGCCATGGTTAAAAAAACATAAATATATAGTAAACATAATCATTAATAACATTTTAAATATGTGTGATAATGATTTTGTTTGGTGATCATGTGCCTTAAATATAAGTTAAACTGAAGAAAAAAGCTTAATTGGATATTATATATTTATTTGGTCTTTAAAAATAAATTGTAGTGGGTAAAAGGTCAGAGATATGAAATAAGGAAAGTTTAAAAAAATCCCAATTAAAGGTGTACTAAGTGGATAACAAAATGAACATGAGGTTGAGTTATATAGAATGCTATTACCATACAAAGGCATTGATATTTTGTATGTGCTATAGAAGCTATTATCATGACTCGCCCCATCTCCCGAGAGTTCAGCATGCTACAATTACACAGCGATTCGATTGAACAAGTCAACAAGTTATGGGCCGAAAGCGATACTGTAAACCATGCAATCGTAAGTAACATTTCAGAGCGTGATCATGATCAATTAAGCAAGGCCGTAATTACCGATTTAGAAACAGCCAATAGAAAATTAGACTGTCATAATTACGACTGTAAAACATGGAGGTTACTCTCAATCCTGCAATGTACAAAATAATAAAAATGAATGAAGGAAATGTTCTAATCCATGTGGGTGGCCTGATATGTTTTAACTCACTGATTCCCGAGATTGATATAATACTAACATGACATATAAACAAAATATTTTTTTATTGCAGATTTGCGAGCTTGAGGATATTAATTAATTCTAATGTCTTTCATCGCTTTCCCCGTCATTATACAGTGCAGTATTGATATTTTATTTGCATTTACAGTGCTACGAACAGGCTTTAAACCCCTTGCGAGTCCTATCTGGTACCCATAGGATTTTCCTCTACATTTGACAGTTACATGTATGAAAATATTTGCAGGCTTGAGGAATTGTAGCAATTGAATAGCGATTTGCGATTGTAACATTTAGAGGCTTGAAAGATCAAAGGCTTAGATGGGGTGTATGTTACTGTTGTAACAACTGCAGGGATTTTCAGCCTGTAACCCGTAGATTGTTTGCGACTCACAAAAAGACTCCAATTGAATAGCAAATTAGTTTACAGGCTACGATAAGGGCTCCCGTAAACAACAAACACTTATTCTATAAATAAGTGGGAGTCAATTATTTTTTAACCATAGAGGTCTAAATATATTTCTAGAAAATGAAGTAAAGTTTCTTCATTTTTTAAGTATATACATACAAATATGTTCATATAATAGCACTGAAAATGGAAGAGGAAGGGAAATTACATAGGGAAATGACATACAAATAAAGGTTACAATATAATTTAAAGCTTACTTAAGGATATGGAAGATTTATGAGGCATATGTGAAAATTTTAATAATAATGTGGAGGGCTGGAACAGATAGGCCAGAGGTCTTGATTTGGACTGATGTCTGCCTATTGACTACCAATGCAATATGTTGCTGCACATCAAAATAGGTTAATTAACATTCATGAAACTTTTCAGTGATCAATGAGACCAAACGATATATGTATTTGGAAAAATGAAAACAATTACAACATTGTGTCAATACAGTACTCTCTAGTAGAGAGTACAGAGTACTGCTCTATAGAAATCTATGGATGGCCTTCAGTTCACCACAAACTAATTTAGAAATTTAAACTCAATTCAGTAAAATGAGCTGCAAACATTTGTCATCAAACTACTATTAAATTATAAATCCTATATATATATATATATATATATATATATATATATATATATATATATATATTATCTTTTAGGGCATACATATTAAGAATGCACATCTTTAAGAGTTGTTTAGCAGTTCAGTCTTTAGCACAAATGGCCCGTGCTGTTTTATTTTCGTTATGAAGAATGTATCAATAGATTATTATTATTATTATTATTATTATTATTATTAACTTTTATTTGTAACGAGCCAACATATTTCGTAGTGCTGTACAAGGGATAAGAACAAGAAAGAATACAATGTTAACAAACTTGGTGGGCCCTGTTTGGAGTTTAGAAACTTTGTAGAAAGTGCTTTTTTCCAAAGCACCCTACAAGATTGGAAACTCGCTACTTACAATCTAAGGGAGTGGAAGAGCAGATAAGGAATAGCAAGGGTCAGGAAGAAAGGTTCTCAAAGTTAGATTTTTTTTTCATTTAGTAGGAGAGGGAAGTCACTTATCGAAAGTCATTTGAGGTGAGTGGCTCTAGTAAAAATAACTACAACCTTTTAGCTTTTTACCAAACAGTGCAAGCAGGTGCTCAAGCAGAAAGTGGTAAAAGTCTAAAGTGGCAAGACACTTATCATTCTAGATTCAAGTAAATTAGAGTCCTAAGGCAATGCTGGAGAAAGTAATTGTCTTAATCTTCACAATATATATGGAAGATGCATCCAAATGCTTCAATCCTGTGGATAGATATAAACTACTAGCTACTTGCCCATCAAAAATGGCAATGCTGTTTGCCACACAATGTGAGACTTTTGCTTCTCTGAGCACTTTCGGCGTTCATCGCAAGCCCCGCGCTCAGCGCCTTTGGCACTCATTGCAAGCCTTTCCTCCCGCCTACTGTACAGGCCGCTAATTGCAGGTTTCGTTAACCTGCAAGGTTATGTGCTTGGAAATGCCATGTGTCTATTTCCACCATCTCCTCCCTGTCCCTTCCCTGTGTGTTTCTCCTCTGTGTGTCTGCTGAGTGTTTGCGTGTTACGCGCTGAAGGCTGTTTGTTTTATTTTCAAATTCCCGCGTGCCTGGCGTTATTGGTGTAAGTGTTACTGTGTTTGCTGTTGTGTATTTTCTATGTGACGTGTGACTGGCTTTGCTGAGCCTCGTTTTCATTCAGTTTTAGAAATATTTAAGTTTTTCTTCCGCCATTTTTTTCCTTGCTTAGCCAATTTTGGTTTGACGAAAAACCCCAAATATCGCTTGCAACCTCACTCCCAGCCTTCCTGGCTCCCCCCCCCCCTGTGCTGTCAGTGAGTGTATTATTATAATTGTTAAATATATATATTTGTTGTAGGGTTTTTCGAGTTATGCGCTTTGCTTGCAGTTGTGACCCTCACTGAGCCACTGGCTGCAATGAGTGCCTTTGGCGCTCATTGCAGCTTAAGTACTGCGCTGCTGCTTCACCTCGGTTTGCGAGGCTCGTATGTGTGACGGCATCGCTGGCTGCAATGAGCGCCTGACAACTATATATGTGAATTGTCCTCAGTAACAGTTATACATTATGTGCAGCATGTAATAGCAATGTTTTTTATGTGTAATTTTCACAAGTAAAAATTTGTACCAGTGACATATAATTCAGCCTAAGTCTACTAAATATTTTCCAATAACATTCATTTGATAAAGTATGAAATATGCATGAAATTGGACATTAAGCAACACAGACAATACAACAGTACAGGAAATACAGTAACTTCTCACATTCATGTGATAAGACCAATTGACGCAAAATGTTGTTGGTCCACGACTTATTTTAAAATCAATAGGAAGGAAAATAATTACACTTTGTAACCTTTGGGCAATTTTTAAAGGAAGTAACTTCTTTCATTCTATATCTATGAAATATTCTAAAAATATTTACCGTAGCAATATGTTTTTTTTAGCTTAATCACCACAACATTCCAAGGAACATCATTGCTGAACAAAATCTACTGCTTGTACTTCAGGTCGGCCATGGCCAAAAACAATGGACAAACATTAATATATTAAACATAATCATTGATTAGATTTTAAATATGTGTGATAATGATTTTGCTTTATGTTCACTAAATCAAAGCTGTGCTGTATCTTCAAGAATTTGTTTACTGATCATCAGCCTTATTAAATTGGGGCTACATTTTCCAATGTAGCCCCTAACCCCAAATTTACAGGTTGCGGGTATTAAATTAGCCCTGTAACGTAGCTCGCAACGAACGTCCTGCGTGTTAAAACGCAGGACGGCCGAGAATAGGCTACGTGCTGAACAACGTTGAACTTTGCACCCATAAATCCATTGATTTGTCAAGCCCGTAACCACTACTTGTTCAATTCAGCTATTATATTGCTAAGAAGACAAACGCGAGCAAGCCCGTAACACCTAAATGGAGCCCAAAGCCAATGTGTGCAAAGCCTGAGAGCACCCCTAAGGTGGGTAAAGTCCAATACGTAACACTTGTAATGCAAATAAAAGCACACTACTTTACATTTATTAAAAGGGAAAGTGATGTTAGGTCTTAGAATGAATAGCACAACATTCTCAAGCCCGCAAATCGGCCCCGAAAAATACTTTATTACATGTTAATATTTTGTGTTACATCGATCCCTGCAATCAATGTGTTAAGACATATAGTGTAACTCGCATGTAATAGGATATCATATTTATTGCTTTATTAATATTGCATTAATCTGGAATGTGGGTCCGATCGCAAACTGTAATTGAAACATGTAGGACTTTGAAATCTACCCTTCCCTTTTTCAGTGACATAACGGTGACAATCTCTTTTTCCATTGGCTCCGTCTGAACCTGTAACTTCGGTCTACACTGATTGACCGTCCGCAAAGCAGCAAATCCATGTTTCTACAAACGAGCGACAATTTTCAAACTCGTAGCTCGCAGCCCCTTCCAAGTAATGGCAACATAACTCTGCCAAAGTTCAAGACGGCAGCTGTAATGTCCTTCACGTTGGAATTATGAGGCTAGAATTTAATAAGGCCCCAAGTGCCTTAAAGATAAGGTAAACTGAAGAAAAAGTTTAATTTGATATTATCTATATTTTATTTTGGTCTTTAAAAATAGATTAGAGTGGGTAAGAGACAAAAGATATGAAATAAACACTGTTTAAAACAAATCCCAATTAAAGGTGTACTAGGCAAGTGAAAACCAAATTGAAAATGATGTTGAGTTATAATGAATGTTACTGCCCATTTCATATGTGTTGTAGAAGCTCCCTCCACCTCCTGAGAGTGCAGCTTGCTTTTCTTGCACAACTCGGAATGCCAATAATACCATCACTTCCTTTGTGACGCTTTTAGCTAGTACTAAAACATTTCAAGTCGTTTTTACTCTAAATGGCAAGTGGACCTTATTACATTTTAATATGTATTTCTCAATATCCTTTCCGAAATTGATGAGGTGGTTAGTAAACCACACATACATGTCAATTATGGTTCTTTGATGCATCCTACCAAGATGCAACAATAGTTTGAACTAACAGGTAATGAGTATTAACATATATTGTGCCTTATTCTATAAATAAAGGGTCAATTACTTTTTTATCCACAGAGCTCTAAATATATTTGGAGAAAATGAAGTCAAGGTTCATAATTTTCGATGTATATACATGCACATATTTTCATATAATGGCACTGAAAATGCAACAGGAAGGAAGATTACATAGGGAAATTACATACAGGAAAAGGTTACAATCACATATATAGTTGTGAGCATTCCCGGTTGTTGCTAATGCTTGCAGGCTCGCGCAGTGAGCGTGCCGCAACTGCGGCCCTCGCAAAGCGGGTCCCGCAGTATCAGGCATTGTGTGCCAAAGGTGCTCATTTCGCTGGTGGCGATGAGCTCCTTAGGACTTAGGCAGTGAGCGCCGAAGGCCGTAGGCACTCATCCCTACGACCCCGCACTATATACTATATATTATTATTATATTGAATTATCACAATTATGACAATAGTTTTGTTTTAAATATCTGCTTACTATATAAGTTAGCTATAAAGTTTGCACAGCACTTAGTCACTTTTAGAGTAGTTTAGTTTGTTTTTGTATTTTAGATTAGGGGGTAATTGGTGGATCCCCAGTACCACCATCAGGATTAGTTTATTTAGTTTTTTCAGGTTTTGGCAGACAGTATATTTAGAATTAGTATAAAGGAGTAAATGGTGGGCTCCACTACCGCCAAATCAGAATAGTATACATTTTTCATTGAATCATCACTTTATAGCACTGTGCACTTTATCACTTTGATCTTTATTTAGGTCATATTAAAATGTAATTATTTTGCAGTGTCTCTATAGCAATTATATCATTATTCTTAACTTTTTTTCAGTGTTCTGGTGATTATGCATTGCTGATATATGTACATTTTTTATTGTTTTTAATGTGTCATACTTGTATATGTACTGAATAAATGGAGAAATTTGACTTATCCAGATAAAAATGTTTGAATTATAATTAATTAATCACTACCCTATTTTAGGAGGTTAAACTGGTATGGATATATAGGTGTTCTTTTTCTCCTTTTTTTGTTTATTTAACTTATTTACACCTTTTTATTCCGACAAGTATGAATTTGATACATTTAATTAGTATTTACTATTTCAATTAATTTAATTTAAATAGCTTTTTCATACTACCTCCCCTCAGATTACTAATTCCATATTTTGTATTAAACAGCGCTGCCAGCCTTACCATTTAATTCCCATCATTTTTGACGGGCAATTTCCTAGTGTTTATAGGACACAAACAATGGCCAAAGATTCCATTTAAGTTGATCTATTCACAGTGAGCAATCCATGAAAGGACTATGCTTTCTCATCCACAGTAAATTTTCTGAGATGTTTTTCTAAGTCACCTAAGCAAGGAAAAAAATGTCGGCCGTAAAACTAAAAATTTCAGAAACAGCATGAAAACTTGCAGAAAATACACCATACTGAACAAACTAACACTTACAACAACAACGCCAGGCACCCAGGACTTCGAAAATAAAACTAATGGCAGTTACCGCACGCCACACAAACATTCAGCACACACACAGAGGAGAAAGGCACAGGGAAGGAACAGGGGGAGATGCTGCAAAGGGACACGTGGCATTCCCAAGCACAAAACTTGCAGGTTAACGAACCCTACAGTAGGCGAGAGGAAAGGCTCACAATGAGTGCAGAAGGCTCTCATTGCGGACCTTGCGATTAGCGCCGAAAGAGCTCATTACGGGGCTCACAATGAGCACCGAAGGGGATCATGGCAAAGCAGGAAGCTTGATACACGGGGGAGAGGCTTGCAATGAGCACCAAAGGTGCTCAGAGGACCAAAAGCCTCCTATTGTGTGGCAATCAGCATTGCCAATTTTAATCCTGTCATTTTTGATAAGCAAGTTCCTAGTATGTATATATGTCTGATTCAGGGGTGGACCTACCAGTGGTGCAGGTGGTGCAATGTACCAGGGCCCTAGTGCTGTGTATTTTTTTTTAAATAATTTGCATTTAATTTTTTTCTGAAATGTAGGGCCCCCTGGGGCCTTTTTACCCTAGCCCAACCCACCAAGGCCCCACTGGGATCCCCCTGGGATCCCCTTGTGCCTCATTGACCACACACACAGCCTGAAAATGGTGTGTGCCTGTTTAAAAAAACAGCACTTCTATGGAAGCTGCAACCGGTGGTAGTGTGGAGCAGTTCAGCACACTGGTGATGTGTATCATGGAAGAAGGTAAGAAAGTAAGGGCAGCAAAGTGGCAGCAAAGTACAGGGGGATAGGTTCTGTGAGGAAGGAACAAAGGAGATAGGAATGGGTGCTATGTGAGGTGGGTACTGAGAGGGGTTGGATGCTGTGCGGGGATGGATCCTATAAGGGGACGGCTGCTGACAAGAACTGGGTGCAATGTAGGGATGGAGGATAAGAGGGGTGGCTGGTATGTGGGGGGTGATGGTTATATATGTGTATATATATATGTATATATATATATATATATATATATATGTGAATATATGTATATATATATATATATATATATATATATATATATATATATATATATATATATATACAGTGGATATAAAAAGTCTACACGGCCCTGTTAAAATGTCAGGTTTCTGTGCTGTAAAAAAAATAGACAAAGATAAATCATTTCAGAACTTTTTCCACCTTTAATGTGACCTATAAACTGTACAACTCAATTGAAAAACAAACTGAAATCTTTTAGGTAAAGGGAAGAAAAAATATAAAAAATAAAATAATATGGTTGCATACGTATGCACACCTTTAAACTAATACTTTGTTGAAGCACCATTTGATTTTATTACTGCACTCAGTCTTTTGGGGTATGAGTGGCTCAGCATGGCACATTTTGACTTTTCTTTGCAAAAACACTCCAAATCTGTCAGATTGTGAGGGCATCTCCTGTGCACACCCCTCTTCAGATCACCCCACAGATTTTCAATCGGATTCAAGTCTGGGCTCTGGCTGGGCAATTCCAACTTTAATCTTCTTCTGGTGAAGCCATTCCTTTGTTAATTTGGATGTATGCTTTGGGTCGTTGTCATGCTGAAAGAGGAAGTTCCTCTTCATGTTCAGCTTTCTAGCAGAAGCCTGAAGGTTTTGTGCAAATATTGACTGGTATTTGGAACTGTTCATAATTCCCTTTATCTTAACTAAGACCCCCCATTTCCAGCTGAAGGAAAACAGCCCCAAAGCATGATGCTGCCACCACCATGCTTCACTGTCGGTATGGTGTTCTTTTGGTGATGTGCAGTGTTGTTTTTGCGCCAAACATATCTTTTGGAATTATGGCCAAAAGGTTCAACCTTGGTTTCATCAGACCATAACACCTTTTCCCACATGCTTTTGGGAGACTTCAGATGTGTTTTTGCAAAATGTAGCCTGGCTTGGATGTTTTTCTTCGTAAGAAAAGGCTTTCGTCTTGCCACTCTACCCCATAGCCCAGACATATGAAGAATACGGGAGATTGTTGTCACATGTACCACACAGCCAGTACTTACCAGATATTCCTGCAGCTCCTTTAATGTTGCTGTAGGCCTCTTGGTAGCCTCCCAGACCAGTTTTCATCGCCACCAGCGCAATGAGCGCCTTTGGCACACAATGCCTGATACTGCAGCACCCGCTTTGCGAGGGCCGCAGTTGCGGCGCGCTCACTGCGTGAGTGGCAAGCATTAGCAGCAACCCGGAATGCTCACAACTATATATGTGATTGTAACCTTTTCCTGTATGTCATTTCCCTATGTAATCTCGTCTTTTCATCAATTTTGGAGGGAGCTCCAGTTCTTGGTAATGTCACTGTTGTGTCATATTTTCTCCACTTGATGATGACTGTCTTCACTGTGTTCCATGGTATATCTAATGCCTTGGAAATTCTTTTGTACCCTTCTCCTGACTGATACCTTTTAACAATGAGATCCCTATGATGCTTTGGAAGCTCTTTGTGGACCATGGCTTTTGCTGTGGGATGCGACTAAGAAAATATCAGGATAGACCAACTGGAGCAGCTGAACTTTATGTGGGGTTAATCAGAGGCACTTTAAATGGTGGCAGGTGTATGCTGACTCCTATTTAACAAGATTTGGAATGTGATTGTTTAATTCTGAACACAGCTACATCCCCAGTTATAAGAGGGTGTGCAGACTTATGCAACCACATTATTTTTCTTTTTTTTTTCTTCCCTCCACCTAAAAGATTTCTGTTTATTTTTCAATTGAGTTGTACAGTTTATAGGTCACATTAAAGGTGGAAAAAGTTCTGAAATGATTTATCTTTGTCTAATTTTTTTACAGCACAGAAACCTGACGTTTTAACAGGGGTGTGTAGACTTTTTATATCCACTGTATATATATATATATATATATATATATATATATATATATATATATATATATATATACATATATATATACATATATACAGTATCCACAGAGGATGTCGCAGGAAAGTGGAGAATGCATACCCTGGAGCTCTGCTACAGGCAGAGGAGTTTCGCACAGGCATGAGCACTAAGTCCTGGTGGTGCCCTGTGCAAATTTTTTTTACAGCCCCCGAGGGGGGCCCAACATTACTTTTTGCACCAGGGCCCTCCATTCTCCAGCTCCGCCACTGGTATGATATAAAAAAAAAATGTATGTTTTTTTTTAATATGTATGTAGGACACAATAGTTGTTGTGTTAAGGGAGTGTATCTAATCATGCCTAAAGGAAGGCAGTTGAAGAAGGTGTTATTACTCTGATTGTGAAAGAGGAATATATTAAATCTTCTGACATGAAGACCACATTAAAATAGTTTTAATATTTTCAGAAACTGGCTTAATAAAAAGGCAGATATAATGCTAAATAAACTTCAAATGAGAAAAAAAAATATTATTTCTTCCACTAGTACAAAAAGCTATATAATACATTAGTGAGCTCCCCGTCCCAACGTTGACTGTGTTTTTCAAGTTAGCACGCAGGTCTCAGGCATTGGAGGGAATCTAGTGAGAGAGTGAGAGAAGGAGCTTTTGGAGATTGGAGACTAGTTTCGTATCTGTTTTACTTATTTTATATTACTAATAGTTAATTTACATTCAAGCTAAAATTATTCCTTATTTTATTTTTGGGATTGCAATGGAGGGAGGAGTGAGGAGTTGAGAGGTGGGGAGTGGAAGAGAGGAGGAGAGAGAGGGGACCCTGGGGGTAGATGGTAGGGAGGGAGGGAGATATAAGGAGGGAAGGAGAGGGATGGAGTGTACGTGGGGAAGGAGAGGAGGAAGTGCATAGGAGGGAGAGGTAGGGAGCAAGGTAATTGTGTGGGAAAAGCTAGGAATGGTGGTTCTGGGGGGGGGGGGGAAGTGAGGTAGAGGGAGGGAATAGTCCATAGCTGTAGGAACATCTAGCTCAGGGTCATAGGGAGAGGCCTAATCCCGGGAGAGTGGGTAATGTAGAGAGGGACAGGCCACAGGGTGAGAGCAGCAAGGTCTGGATCCCTATTTACAGTTGGGAGGACAAGAGGCTTGAGGCAGGACTAACTACAGGCATAAGGAGATGGTGGAACTCCTTAATCCCATCTGTGCCTGCTAACTGTCCTTAAAGGTAATTAAGCCCGGGCCCATGGCCAAGGCCTGGAAGGAGGTAGCAGCTGCAGTCGCTAAGGTTGGTTTTTCCCATAGTGATGTGAGGTCTGTAAGGTATCGTTACAATGACAGCCTGACAAAGGTCAGGAAGAAGATGGTGGAAGCAGGGCCATATTTACATATGGGCTAAATGGGCTGCAGCCCAGGTTGCACTATTTTATAGCGGCAACATCTCACGCTCAAAGCAACTAAATTTACTCTAAAGAAAATATCTACAGTCTGTATTCAGTGCGACCACATCTCTGAAGCCAAGCTTCCCAGGCACGTGTTCAGGCTGGGTAAAGAACTTGGAATTTCTGCCTTCTGTAGACTACAGAAGACAGAAATTCCAAGTTCTTCACCCAGCCGGAACACATGGCTGGGAAGCTTGGCTTCAGAGATGTGGTCGCACTGAATACTGGTTTACAACTAACCCAACACCCCTCCAAATTGCAATATTTTTATAGTAGACTCGACCGGACCAGGCTAAGCAAGCAGTGTATTTCCTTTGTAACTGTTGGCAATGCTGTGACGCCTCATGCCTGTGATTGCCAGTTGGCCTGTAGATCGTTTGAGTGACTGCTCCAATTGATAGTTTCTTTAAGAAGCCAAGGAGTACCAGTATAAGTGAAAATACTTAAGAGATTCATAAACCACTTCAAATTGAATACAGTGTTAAGAACCTCAACAATGACAGTATTGTGGATCATAATATTATACTCCCCGCCTCCTCCTCTACAGAGCCCTGTGATGCAGACACAGAGACTGTCACTATCCCATTCCCAACGCCAAGTACATCATCTAATTGTTTGGTTAAGCCTACTGTGATTGTAAGAGATGCAGCTTTATGGGAAATTAATGATGCTTCACGTGAATATATCTTACAGAATGGAACACATCAAGGTATTGAAAACCTGGACTTTTCTCAATCAGTGGTGAACAGTTCCGATATTTAAAGAAATCTTTGTTTAAAACACAGCTTGTCAATGACGAAAAGATAAACTGGACATACCTTGTCAATTATTTAGCAAAGGAAGGATTTGACGATTTGAAGCCTGGCAACTGTTTTACCCAACCAGGAGAATTCTTCTGAACTTAAGTCTTGTGTTTTAGCAATGAAAATGAGAATGTCCCCGCTTGGCAGAATTGACACAGTATTTTCACTTCCAATCAATGCAGAGAAAAAGTACTGGCGGAATGTTTTAAAACGAATTGTGGCAGTGGTCCGGTCACTGGCATCTAATGGTTTGCCCTTCAGAGGACACATAGAGAAGTTTGATTCCCTTCACAATAGCGTAACTTTATTATGTGTATTGAACTTCTTGCTGAATTTGACACTTTTATCGCTGGGCATATAGCGAAATTCGGTAATCCGTGCAATGGTCATACTTCTTACTTATCTTCATTCACATATGAACAGTTCCTTAAACTAATGTCGGAAAAGGTTGCCAAACAAATAATTGAGGAAGTGCAGCGGAGCCAAGTACTCACTGATTGTTGACTCCAGCCCTGATATATCGCACATTGATCAGCTTGCAATAATTATCAGATATGTACAAGATAATAATAGACACCCTATAGAGAGATTTTTATGCTTCCTTCCCTGTGTAGGTCACAAATCACAAGAGCTTTTCAATGCTGTTACATATGTGTTAAAGGTCTATAATCTTGACATTGCAAACTGTAGGGGCCAATCATATGACAACGCTTCAAACATGTCCGGAGCTTACACTTGACTGCAAGCCAGAATTAAAGCTCTGCACATTCCCTCAATTTAGTTGGACAGTACGCAGCAAGTTACTGTGAAGAAAGTAGTGATTTTTTCATGTTTCTTGAAAGTTTGTATGTATTTTTTTCAAGTTTCTACTCAATGCTTGGATGTACTACTTAAGCATTTAACGAAGCCTGAAAATTAAACCCTAAAAAGTTTATCACAGACTTGAAGGTCAGCCCGTGATGATGCGTGTAGGAGTCTCAATAGAAACTGGAGAGAAGTTGTGAAGGCACTCACGTCTATTCAAAAAGATGAATCAGAGAAACCTTGTACACACAGTGAAGCTTCAGGCTATCCCAACCAATTGCAGTGTCTTGAAAAAGTAATCTTATCTTTATTGTGAGGTGATCTGTTGGGAGGATTCAATGCTCCTAGCAAAAAGCTCCAAGCAGTGGACTTTGATCTTTCTGTCGTGGCACCATTGTATGAGTCACTGATATATTATGTAAGAAATGCTAGGGATAACTTGAAGTTCCAGATTTATGAAGAAAAGTTAAATGCTACAGAAATGTCGTCCATCAATCAGTACGAAGACACTTATTAGAAGTAGAATTTAGTGGGCGAAATAACTTTCTAATCAATACCTACCTTGTCAAAGTTAAAACATAATTATGGAGCTACAATGTTGAAAAAAGGTATATGATGAGTTCAACTCACGGTTTGGTTTCTTTACCAAAGGGATTGATATGGACCATAATGAAGTAACTGAAAATACTGTAACGTTTTGTGATTTATACAAAGATGACATATCAGACCCAGAATCATTAAACAATGAATATCTTCATTGTTTTGGATTCGTCAAATGCTCAAAAAAAAGCTCATACTACTATTTTAGAGTTAAGCCATATGATCCATGCAGAAGGCCTAAAATAAGTGTATCCTTACATTGATATTGCGTTGAGAATCTTCATATGTAACCCTGCGTCAAACTGTTCTGCAGAGAAATCTTTTTCTGTCATGAGACGAGTAAAAAATTACATGAGATCCATGATGTCACACGATCGTCTCAACTGGTTGGCCATACTAACAATAGAATCAGATGTCAAAAACATAATAATTGCAGAATAAAGATGCTATCAGTATGATGTAAGTTAATTCACTTATTATTGTGATTATTATAATTAACCCTTCGATTTCCACAGTGCGGCAAATCAATATAGCACAGGGCATCAAAACTCTTAAATCTGCCTCTGGAAGAAGAGGCCAGAGCAGTGAGAGATGCATCATCTATCCCTCCTCAAATCCAGGAACCTTACATATCACTCACATTGGTCTTCACTGTGTTCCATGGTATATCTAATGCCTTAGAAATTCTTTTGTACCCTTCTCCTGACTGATACCTTTTAACAATGAGATCCCTCTGATGCTTTGGAAGCTCTCTGTGGACCATGGCTTTTGCTGTGGGATACGACTAAGAAAAGTTCAGGAAAGACCAACTAGAGCAGCTGAACTTTATTTGGGGTTAATCAGAGGCACTTTAAATGGTGGCAGGTGTATGCTGGCTCCTATTTAACAGGATTTGGAATGTGACTGCTTAATTCTGAACACAGCTACATCCCCAGTTATAAGAGGGTGTGCAGACTTATGCAACCACATTATTTTTTATTTTTCTTACCTCCACCTAAAAGATTTCAGTTTGTTTTTTAATTGAGTTGTACAGTTTATAGGTCACATTAAAGGTGGAAAAAGTTCTGAATTTTTTTACAGCACAGAAACCTGACATTTTAACAGGGGTGTGTAGACTTTTTATATCCACTGTATATGACAAATAGCAGCAAATACTACATATGTATATACAGTAAATGTATTAAACATCCAATTGACGCTACATGTATGGTTATGGCCACTGCAGCATTTGTAGATACAGACTCTGTAGGGATAGATGTGCGGTGTAGGGTACTAGACTATCAGGGAACACCTCTCAGCAGCATGTTAACAACTATTATTGAGAGATGCTCACTGATTCGTTAGTATGACTCAATGAGCAGCAATTTGTGCTGAGTATGTGTCTACATGTGCTGCAGTGGCCAGACAACAGCACAAATCAAGGTACTGTTATGAGCCAATAAAAAACAAGCTCATAATACAATTAACACATCTAGCAAATGTTAGCTTCAAACAATAGCAAAGTGAACCATCCACGCTGAAGAAAACAAGATTCCAGGTATATGGGAACACACAGCAATCAAATGACCTTATAATGTTGTTAACCATATACCATTATTCTCTCATTTCAGCTGGCAGGAGGTCTGGTCACTACAGATCCAGAGGCGGTGGCGGTGGCTCATCCTGACCCAGTTATTCAGGACCGTACCCTGGGATCAGAGGAGGACTCCGGATTTAGGTGGTCAGTGGGGATCCTGCTGGTTTGATATGCTGGCTTAGTCTGATATGCTGGCTCCCACCACCACCAGGCCCACCACGATAACAACCCGCATCCGATCCACAGCACCTCACCACTAGACTGGGCCTCCAACAGCCATGCCCGGCCTCCAAGGACCTCCATCCTTATGCCACCGTTAGAGTCCACCATGGGAAAGATGCTGGTCCTTTTGCGTGAGCAAAGTGATGTTATGCAGGGACTCGAGGCCAGTGCCTCCACCCTGTGGTGCAGATGTTATGTTTAACATTTCACCAATTGATGGTAAATGAGTAATGCTGTTGAGAAGAGATGGCGCAGTCCCAATTTTTGTGTTTCCTTTATTATTATTTGTTTTTTTATTATTTTTAGGCACAATTCATCAGCAAGCAGTGCTACCAAATAATGTGAGTAAAATATATACACAACATCTGACAGATTATTATTAATTTATATCATATATCATGTTTAATAACATTTTGTTGCTAAGTTTATCTTATTCTGAGGCAGATATGGTGTGGAAATAGCAAAGTCTGACAACAGCATCTTATTCAAAGCTAGCATTAGTTAACTATGGCATCCCCTCATAAATATGAGAAGATTTACTTTTCTCTGATATAAGTAACAGATTTTTTGGCTGCTGATGTTTGTGTCCTCTCAGTATTAATGGGTATGTGATTATACATCATTATATCCTAACAATCAGTTGTAATCTGATAACACCTGTATACCAGATGAATGTGATTTCCATTGACTGTGGTCACAGCTAAGCTTTCCTTCTGAGATGCCACATTGTTTCTAATAGTGATGGCAAGTGATTTCTCATGACAGATACAGAATGGTTTGCACTGCTTGTGGATAAAGTTCAGGTAAGTTTTTTTATTGTTACAGTTACATTTTTTACCTCTGTACTGTACATACAGATTTTTTAGATATATTTTTTTAGCTTATGGACACTTTTTCTTTTACATTTTTGATTTTCTGAGTTTGTGTGTAATTGAATTGGATTACATAATCCATGATTTTCATCATCAGCAGATAAGCATATTATGTTAGTTCTATTAGCATTACTGGTTATATATATGAAGTGTTGAATGATGAGGTTTTTATATATATGATTATGGTTACTGTGGTGTAATCACCACATGTGACTCTAGTAGATGCTATGCATCATTATAATACAGTATAACCTTTTCGACTTGTTCTTTCGGATCCGCCCACACTACACCCAATATATTTAAAATTTGTGCCTCTTTGACTGTAACATATTATTTCTAATGTTATTATTTATAATATGAGCCTATTTATTAATGTGCTGTCTCTTTAACAGATGTATCCAGCTGTGAGCACAACAATATGTTTGATGAGTCACACGTGGAAAATGAATTGTTTTTAATTGCACATATGTGTCTATAGTAATGTACAGCATTAATTTCTGATGATATTGCATGTTTTGTGTGGTTTTGAGTGCTGTATTGTCTCTTTAATTGCTTCTGCGGCTCTCAGAGACGTTTTAAAACTATTTGGTAGTGCTATGTAGCACACTTTTCTTCTGATGTTTGATGTTACTGGTCTGCCATAATTTCAGAGTGCTCAGGAAGCTCTCAATTAAATAGGGTTTTGGGGAAGGAGTAACCCCTAATATTTCAGGACTGAAAAAAATCAATAGAAAAATTTACAATAATTTGCAGCTTTGTCTTGCAGGCATTAGGGCTAGTTCTCTCGCAATGATGCTGTGAATAGAATAGCTAGGGATATTTTCTTTGCCTATTTTGATGGTGTAACATTGTGATACAGTGAATAGAATAGAGCTCAGAGATTGTGCCTTATTCTATAAATAAGGGGTAGTCACAAAGGTCCAAATACCAGTCAAGTCAAATGTGTTCATATAATGGCACTGAAAATGTCACAGGAAAGAAGATTACATAGGGAAATGACATACATATATATGACCCCTAGTGGTGAGATAATATAATCTGAAAATAGGAAGTCAGGTGATTTCCATGGCTCTATAAATTGAATCTCAATAGGGGCAGGTGGGTGACGGGCAGGGAGGGAAGGCAGTGTTCTCAGGGTTTCAGATTCAGTAGGCCTAAATTAGCACTAAAAGAAAATGGAAAGAAGTAAGAGGTACAGATAGTACAGGAAGAAAGAGGAATGAAGAGTGAGATAGAGAGAGAATTTAGGAGATAGGAAAAGCTTGAGACATGTGAGAAGGAGGAGATTTAAGGAAATTCTGCAAGCCATGAGTGGGGAAAGCATGGGGGATGGTAGGGAACACCAGGCTGGATACTGCATACATATGTTGGGGGTTGAAAAAATGCTAGAATACGTCTATGTCCCTAGATATAATAACACGCATACAGTAGTAATATTGGCTCCAGGGATGGGGCAAATTCCATAGTCTTCTCCATACCCGCTGGTGTGTAGGATGTTCTCAGGATTTCAGATTCAGTAGGCCTGGGCACATGTTTAAATTAGCACTGCTGGTGTGTAGGATGTTCTCAGGATTTAACCACAGCAGCACGCAAATAGTTCAAACTGTGCTGTTTCAGAAATTCTGCCACCATTGGCCCAAAATCCTATGATCATCCCCTTTTTAAAGTGGGATAAAGTGCAAATTTTTACCCATGACCGTTATGTTTGCAGAATGCCTACATGTCACCTTATATACCCACTAAGCCACACATGCTGTATTTCATTGGCTATGCGCTGCTGACGTCAAGAGTAGGTGGTCATAATAATGTGATTTGACCCTATATATATAAATATATATATATATGTATATATATATATATACAGTATACTAGCGACTTGCACGTGAAAAAACGATGGTCAATAAAATTTGAAGCCATGGCAATGCTGTTTGGCATACAATGTTAAGCTTTTTATACTCTAAGTACCTTCGGCGCTCATTGTGAGCCTCTCCTCGCTTGTCCTTTGGCTCGTCTCTATATTTTTCTAAAATACTAATTAGTTAATTAATTGAATAATAAATTAATATAGTTTTTCCTTTTTCTAATTAATATATGTAACAATCAATAGCCTGAAGCGGTAACAATCTCTTTTTATTGTCCTGCAGCATTAACAGCCTAATTAAATTGTGATTCTGCAAATTTAAAAGGGCTCTAGTTAAGCACAGAGCATATTTTTTTTACAGAAGTTTTTAGTTAGTGAAGACCTTGCTTTTGGACAGAAGATCACTAACTAAAAACTTCTGTAAAAAATATGCTCTGTGCTTAAATAGAGCCCTTTTAAATTTGCAGAATTGCAATTTAATAAGGCTGATAATGTCCAGCTTGCCTGATGATATACCGTATATACTCGAGTATAAGCCGACCCGAGTTTAAGCCGAGGCACCTATTTTACCACAAAATACTGGGAAAAATGAGTGACTCGAGTATAAGCCGAGGGTGCGAAATGTGCTGCCCCCTGTGTCCCTCTTGTGCCCTCTGTGTCCCCCTCTTGTGTGCCTTTTTCTTGTGTCCCCCCTCTTTCTCCCCTGTGTCTCTTCTCCCCTCTCTCTCCTCTGTGTCTCTTCACCCCTCTCCCTTCCATGTGTCTCTTCACCCCTCTCCCTTCGCTGTGTCTCTTCCCCCCTCTCCCTACCCTGTGCCACTTCCCCCCTCTCCCTTCCCTGTGTCTCTTCCCCCTCCCTTATCACCCTCCTCCTCATTCTCAATCTCACTACTCAACCCACTCCTCAACCCCCTCCTCATACTCCCTCCTCATCCTCAACCTCCCTCCTCAACGCCCCTCCTCATCCTCAACCCCCTCCTCATCCTCAACCTCCCTCCTCAACCTCAACCCCCCTCCTCATCCTCAACCTCCCTCTTCAACCTCAACCCCCCATCCTCAACCCCCCTCCTCAACCTCAACCCCTCATCCTCATCCTCAACCCCCATCCTCAACCTCCTCCTCAACCTCAACCCCTCTCCTCAACCTCCCTCCTCATCCTCAACCTCCCTGCTCAACCTCCCTCCTCAACTCCCCTCCTCATCCTCAACCTCCCTCCTCAACCTCAACCCCCCATCCTCAACCCCCTCCTCAACCTCTCTCCTCAACCTCAACCCCCCTCCTCAACCTCCCTCCTCATCCTCAACCCCCCCTCCTCATTCTAAACCCCCCTCCACACTTTACCCCTCTAAATACCTCCCCCTCTCCCTTTCCCCTCACTTACTGCTCCGGCCTCTGCTCCTTCCGGCCAATGCTAATGACGTGGCGCGCATGTGACATCACGTCATTAGCATATACCGGGTGCCGGCAGCCGGTATATGCTAATGACGTGGCGCGTATGTGACGTCACGTCATTAGCATATACCGGGTCCCGGCACCCGGCCATTGCTAATGACGTGGCGCGCATGTGACGTCACGTCATTAGCATATACCGGGTGCCGGCACCCGATATATGCTAATGACGTGACGTCACATGCGCGCCATGTCATTAGCATTGGCCGGAAGGAGCGGAGGCCAGAGCAGAAGCTTCAGATGCAGGTAAGTGAGGGTAAAGAGAGAGGGGGAGGTATTTAGAGGGGTAAAGTGAGGATGGGGGTTTAGAATGATGGGGGGGTTGAGGATGAGGAGGGGGGAGGGAAAGAGACACGGGGGGGTTAGAGAGACACGGGGGGTTAGAGAGACACAGGGGGGTTAGAGAGACACGGGGGGAGAGTGACTTGAGTGGCCCTTTTTAGCCTTAAAAAATGGGCTGAAAAACTCGGCTTATACTCGAGTATATACGGTAGTTTTATTAATGTTGTAACAGTGCATTAGAAATAGGCTGAGTGCGCAAGGGTAAACTGTTGCTTACTTTATTTATGTAAAGCGCTACTGTAGATGCGTAATTATGTTAGTGTCAAGTTAGGATTGTAAAATAGCGTAGTTTGTCTATATGCTATGCAGTTTGCGAACATTTGCCATCCTTTGTAATAGTGTATTTTGTACCTCGTAGGTTCCTGTGTGAAAGTGGTACGGGGTTGGCTGTGTTTTGCGTGGTCCAGGGTAGCCTCGTTTGCATTTTCTTTGGCCGCCATTTTTTTTCTTGCTTAGCCGATTTTCGAGTGCTGAAACTCTCCGCAATAGACTTAAATTTGCGTTCCACATCACTTACAGACGTCCTGGCTGTTCCCCCGTGATGTGTGTGATGTTTTTGTTGTATTTTTTTTCTGTGTTTCGTGTTTTGTGCTTTGCGCGATTCTGCCGTTAACTTCGTATTTTTCTCGTAATCTCGTAATTTGTTTTTCTAAGTGCCACGTCTCGTAAAGTGGCATGCAGTTGGCAGTGTTTTGCGTGGTTCAGGGTCGTGTAGCCTTGTTTTCCTTTTTTTTTGGCTGCCATTTTTGTTCTTGCATAGGCGATTTTCGAGTGCGGAAACTGGCCGAAATGGACTTAAATTCGCCTTCCACCTCACTCCCAGACGACCTGGCTGTTCCCCCGTGCTGTGTGTGATGTTTTTGTTGTATTTTTATTTTTTGTGTGTTTCGTGTTTTTTGCTTTGTGTGGTATTTTTTTTCTAAGTCCCGCATCTTGTAATGTTTTTTTTCAAAGTCCTGCTTTCATCAAGTGCTTGCAGCCTAAGGCGATCCCGCGTTTTCTAAGTGTTTGGAGGCTAAGTCCTGCGTGTGTCATTGCCTCCACTGCTCACTTCGCAGGCAATGAGTGCTGCAAGTTTTATTGCTGTGAGTTAACAGCTCGCCTCACTATGCGAGGCTGGCAGGCGATGAGCGCCTTTGGCGCTCAGTGCCTAAGTGCTGCGAGTAAACAGCTCACCTCGCTACGCGAGGCTCACAGGTGCTCCGAGTTAACGACTGGCTTTGCGAGGCTCACAAGCCATGAGTACTTTGACGCTCATCTCCTAAGTCGGACGCACCATGCAAAGCGTGGCGACATCTCGTAGTTCGACAATTATAATATGTGATATATATTTACAAGCAGTTACACTGATGCTACATAAAATAAGGTTTCAACAAAGTTGTTTTGTACGCATCATTTTCATAATTCAGTATAGTAGTTGTTATATCTTGATGTACTAAAGGGAAAACTATTGCAAAACCTCTCCGTGTTGATGTTGTCTTTTAGGGCATAGATACTTTACAGCCTGATTAAATTGCAGTAGCTCGTAACTGTCATCTTAGCGCTACTTGCATGCTAAGATGCATCTTAACGTTGCTCACAGCCAACTTTGCGTGTTAACACGCAGGATGGCTGAGAATAGGATATGTGCAGAGCAACGTGGAACTTCGCACATGTAATTCCTTTGATCTTTCATCCTCGTAACCGCTACTTGTTCCGTTCAGCTATTAAAGTGCTACGTGTTCACCCGCAAGCACGCATGTAACACGCAAATCGAGCCCAGAAGCCAACGTGTGCTCGAGAGCACCCGCAAAGGGGGTAAAGTCCAATACGTAGCACTTGTACTGTACATAACATCACACTACTGTACTTTTATTAACAGGGAAAGTGATGTTAGGTCTTAGAATTACCAGCACAACATTCTCAATCCTGCAAATCGGACCCAAAAAATAGTTTATTTCCTGACTATTTCATGTGTCATATCGACCCCTGCAATCACTATGTTACGACTCATACTGTAACTCGCATGTAGAATTATTTCTGTATTTGGGGCGATTGCAAACTGGATTTGGAGCACATCGGACTTTGAACTTTGCCCTCCCCTTTTTCAGTGACGTAACGCTTATGATCTATCATTCCTTTGGCTCCATCTGAACCCGTAACTACGAAATTGATTAATTGTTTGCGTGTGAACACGCAAGTACGACTGCCGCAAACTGGTTTAAGAAATAGCATGTCTCACTCGTAGCTCGTAGCCCGTTCTAATTTAATAGTAACGTAGGTCTGACAAATTTGAAGCATTCAGCCCTTACGTGCTAAACGTTGGACTTCCAAGGCTGGAATTTAAAATGGCCCTAAGATTGCACATTTTCAACAGTTACTCTGCAGTTCATTCTTTAGCACAAATGACCCATGCTGTTTTATTTTCAATATAGAGAATCTGATAATAGATTATTAAAATAATATTGCATATGTCCAAGCATTAAAAGTTGTTTTCAATAACTAAACCTGATAATGAGAAAATGTTTTTGAAAAGTAAAAAAAATAAACTAATACAGCCTTTTAACATTTTACAAAACAGTCCAAGTAGGTACTCAAGCAGAAAGTGTCAAGGCTATTCATGAAAGTGACCCAATTAGGTGGGTGCATGTGGGGAATGTTGGGAGAAAACATCCACGATATAAAGATCACAGTAGCAGCCTAAAGTACCTTTCATTAGGACACAGCAGAGTTTTAAAATACAAAAAGTTTCTGGTTTATTAAAAATAATAATCCCATGCCTCTAAACCCCTCTGTTAGGTTACAGCATGCTGTAGGCAGGAGTACACCCTTGCATTAGTGTAACAGACATATCCTTCACAGACATATTTAAACCATACAGAACCAATCCACTTTAGCACCCCTTTTCTTTAGCCAATTACTAACAACCCCCCCCGACCATTCCACGCCCTGTCAAGGTGCAGCCCAGGTGCAGTCATCTGTCAGGTCACTTATGATTCTATGGGGGGGGGGGGGCAAAACCTACAGGAGTGGGGGGGGATTTCTCATTCACGGAGCAACAGAGGACATCTCTGGAAAAGGCTGTATAATCACAATACTTAAAATTATGCATAGTACATTTTTACCCTCTATCAGCAACAGACAGTGGGTATCATACAATATGATTTACACTGGATTAATAAATACACAGATTAAATACCTTTCCACATTCTCTATCAATACCCCTATAATTTTTCATCTTCTGTTTATTACAGTTATTCATTTACAGCTCTAGGGGGGTAATTAATTATCCTGGGTCATGTTTACAAAGTTGGAGTTTTATCTGATCTGTTCTGCTCAGGATAGGATGACAAATGACTTTTGTGGGGCCCAAATGTAGTAAATAGTAAATTGACCATGATAAATCCCAAACAAAAAAATCATGGCCTCCTAATTCAAAGATGGCCGTCACATGAAAATATAAATGGCCCTTCCACTGGTAATTTAAAATGAGTCACTATCCCAGAGCATACAGTATTCTGAACACACAAACATACCTCAAACAATATACAATGACACTGGGGCCTGTTAGACCCAAATCACCACTACTAAATCAGACCCTGTGTCTCTTACCTGCTCTCCCTCCACTGTGTCTCTTTCCCTCCTCTCCCTCCCCTGTGTCTCTTTGCCGCCCACAACGCAATCTCTCTTTCTCCCCTCCTCTCTCCTCCTCTATCCCTTGTGAGCCTCGCACATGCGCAACACACAACTTTCAGCCCCTCATTGCGGGCCTCACAATGAGCTCCTTCAGTGATTTTACCATTTTCAGGGGCGTTGACTCTCAAAATCAGCTGCTAACAAATTTAAGAGATTTAGCAAACTTTAGGATAAGTTTAATATTGTTTATTTTTGTATTTCCTCATGCAAAATTGTTTTTCATACACTACTGATTCTCCTTTATCAGATGTATATTCCTTTAGGTTTCATGTTGAAGAATGATGGCATTGTTTGGTTACTATGAGACACTGCACCCATAGTACTCAAAAGTATATTGTCTTCAAGAGCTGAACAGGGGAAAACCAATTAGGCACGTTGGTTGGAGGCATGTTGTGAAGTCAAGAAATTATAGAAATAAGGCAGGAGCAGGATTGGATTCATATCTCAAAATACTAATAGGATATGAAGAGAAAAAGATATCAGAGATCTAAAAATAATTTGTATGCGTTTTGTTATTAGCAGTTTTGTTTGGATATACGATGTAAAGTGTACTTTGACATGCTACTGTATAAGTGTTGCATATCTAAATTATATAAAGAAAAAATAACAAAGATCTTAAGTTTCGTTTCCTACACTGCACTATGTTGGCCCCACCCTTGGAATTTTTTTCTTCTTTGGCCTGGGGATTTGATGAGGTGTATTCTGGTATTTTAGCCTTGTTGAACGATCCATTTATCTTCCAAATCTGTCAGCTTTACACCCTCTGTTCACAAAAATAGGCATCATACATACAAACCAAAGAATGACAAGTGGATATACAGTATAAATAGAAACAGACATATCAAAAACTGATAATTGTTGTCGTCGTGGTACAAGATTGATTTAATGTTTATGCAGAGTTATAGGCATATCAGGACAGTGATATAAGCTCAGAGCACATGTCGTCAATCAAAATTTTGTTTCTGTTTTGCTGGGTAAATTTTGTATTTCATAAAATAACACATTCAGGACGATAAATCCTTGTTGATGCCATCATTTACTAAGCTCCCAGCCTGGTATGATAAATGATGTATCAATCTAAATTTACCTGTCTCCATCTTGGGGACTACCCCTAGAGGTGATACCCTGAAGTTTTGCAGGGGATGAGAGATGATTGGGCCCCCCACCCAGTTCCACTTCCTTCTCCAGTTTCGTCCGCACCAACCACGTCTGGGAACTCAGACGCCGATTTCAGGTTCCAGGGCTCCCTGCCAACATAATCAATCGATCATGGACCACCGGCCACACCACCAGGATTTGAGCCCCACTATCCCCCTCCTTCAGAGACTGAGCATATCGCCAGGGACCTCCCACTGTAGGGACCATACCAGCTAGAAACCACTCCCCCCCCCCGACCAGAGCAATGCACTGGACTAGGCCCACCAACAGCACCGCCCTTACTTCACAAGCCTCCATCCCCAACATCTGGCCAGGCTGCTCAGGCGGAGATACTGGCCCTCATGGGATAGCAGGTGGAGTGTCTTCTGGGATCCAGGCTAGCATCTCCGCCAATCATGCTGAGGTCATGCGCAGCCTGAACAGGCGCAATAGAGAGGAGAGGAGGCACCACCTGATGACTGAATCCCACCTAGCCGAGATGCTCACCTGTGGGGCAGACCAGAGCGCATTCCAGGGGTAACCGGAGAAGCCATGCAACGCACTCTGGTCTCCAACCCCGCCTCTTCCACCCTGGACGCATCACCTGGCTACCCACCGCCCATACCCTCCTCGCCTATCACCATGCCTCCACCACCGCCACTGCAGGTGCCGCTGCCTCCCGGGGGTTTGTCTCCCCCTGCCCCCCACCACCACCACCACCAGGGACGTGGCGGGCCGGCCACGGGGGATTGGTGTCCTGTGCCTAGGCGGAGGAGGACCTAGGGGCTGAGCAGATGTCTCAACAGCATTCCTCAGTGACAATCTATTGGTCACAATGTTAACCTAATCTAGCCTGACTACAGAGTCTTGGATCTTTGCCTATGTGATGGTGTTATTTTGTCTACCTTCCATCACATGGGCAATGATCCTCTTCTCTGTGGACACGTAGGGTTCTGTTTAACTTTTCACCAATTGATGGTCACTGAGGAATGCTGTTGAGAAGAGATGCTGCAGTTCCTATATTTTGTAAGGCCTTATTTTGTAGGTGTCATGTTTTTGCTTTGTTTTGTTTTAGGTACAATTCAGGTCCATGAAGTCATCTTCTGCATCTGCAAGCATTGTGAAGGAAATGTATTAAGTGTAAGATTGAAGGAATGTCTACCTGAAAAGCACTGTGACAATGACAGCCCCCCTTAACATGTAGCTCCCACAATCTTAAAGCTATCATAAAGCTGATGCTGGTCTCAGCTAAGCATTTATTGTGAGATGACTCATAATTATTAATGGTCATGGCCAGTGAATGAGACCTAGCTAATAGTGAGTAAAGCATGCAGATGGGAATCAGGTGAGTTGGTATATTGTTACAGTTACAGTATTTAGCACTGTACTGTACATGTATGTTGATATTTTTTTATCCTCCTCGACCTTTTTTAGTTGACCACATTTTTTCAGATTTTTGTTTTGTCACCACACTGTATGTGTGAAACTGGATTAGATTACACAGTCCAGAGGTTGAATCATCTGTTTCATTGAGCAGGTGTAAGTTGTAAGTGCTATGCACATTAATGGTTTCTTCAATTAAATGGAGTGATTCTGAAGATAAGTTGCAGTGGTGTACTTATCACATGTGACCCTGGTAGATGCTATGCATCATGCTTATTCTAGACTATGACATTTCTCCCTTTAGGTATTCCCTTTTTCCCACAAGCCTCTTGATTTCCCGGGACCTGCCCACACCACACCCATGATATTAATGCACTGTCTAGTCCATTTCTGATTGTGCTCTGTGTATGAAAAAAAGCTTTGTTATACCATTCTCACTATGTCAGTGTGTTTTCAATGGTTGGGGTTATAGGACCTCCACATACATATCATTTGTGTCACATTCCTATAATGAGCTCGAGTTACTATGCAATAGATAAATACATATAATAACAATAATAGTAATAATAGCATTAGATATCATATAATAAAATATATCATATATAATAATAATAATAAAGGGTTAATACAAATGCAAAGTCTAATTTGTGATAACAATATTACAGGTGGGTTACCAGTTCCTTCTCTAGTGGACTGTAATTTGTCTGACCTCTCTGCTATGACATGCCCACCTACACTGGTATAGCTCAAAGCTTCATTGAAGTACACAAACCCCTTCACCATCAAGAGGGGCCACAAAACACAGGGAGGCTGTGCAGAGGCATGTGGATCAACAGCCAACTCTCCTCCATCAGGGATAATATCCGATGCGCCCATCCTGGAAAGTCCCACGTCATTGCTGGTGGCCATGTGCCAAGATGTATACCCATTCCCATTTGGTGACCTCCCATTAAGTTTTGCTATTCATCAATTTACATTAGTGTGGTGTATGTTCCCCTGGTCCTCTTGTGGATTGCTAAGTGGTGAAGGGGCTTGTGTACCTTAATGAAGCTGTGAGCAATACCATGTAGGGCCACTGTAGGTGGGCAGGTAATAGCAGAGAGGTTGGACAAATCACAGTCCTCTAGAGAAGAAACTGGCAACCCATTCCAGTATCTTTGGCATGCAAACCTTGTGGAACAGCACAGCAAGAGACCTACCTAAATGTGCTGCATTCTATAGGGTCACAGAGAGTCGGACATGACTGAAGGACTGAACAACAAATAATAAATTGTTCCCCTGGTACTTGATATATGTGATATGGTGGTGTAATCTGAGTTTATAATCTAGCATAGATGTCTAGAATAAACACTTACATTAGAAAGGGAATAGGAGAGGGAGAAACCTGGGAAAGAGTACCAGATAAGAATTTGTATAGGCCAGAAAGGGCGTGGAAGATGAGAGTGATAGAGGATGAAACAGAAGGGCACACAATTATGTTGCTATAAGACAGGTGTAAAGAATTCATGGGTGCAAACATTTGCAAAGTTGGGAATATGTTTTATCATTCTTCAGAAGAACAAAGTGATCTGAAGAAGAAGACATTGGGAAATGTCGCAGTTTATTGTCTTCACCTAGTACTAGTATAACCTGCAAATGGTAATATCAAGTGACTATTGATAATTAGGAATGGGTGGGTCTTCCAATGAATTACACATGTTTATACTAAGACATGAGATTTTTATTATAATTAATAATAGTAATTATATAGTGTATTAATATAATTAACATGCTTATTTTTAATTAACTATATTTATTAACTACGGTATGTTTATTCCTTTTTCATTTTTTAAATGAAACAAAAAAAAATATAAGAAGATTTCTAAAAGAACAACAGGTCTTTTTTTACTTAAATTGTAAGCCAATGTCATACATAGTAAGCCAATGAGCCAAGTGTGAAGCCCCCCGTAGGCAGGACCTGCAGGTTCTTAACGGAGGGGGGATTTACTGCCGGCTACTGTGTGGGTGGCGCCCGGGCGGGTTGACGGAGTAGGGTGCTTCCTGCTCGTGCGGCGCCATCTTGGATCACAGTGCAGCCGGACAGTGTGGAGACTGCATCGCTGGGATGACCTGGTTCAGAAGTACCTGGTGGGCTATTTGTTAGGACACTATTGCTTAGCCCAGCAGTTAAGTGTCTGTACTACGAAGGAGCTGGGTGTTCAAGTTCTGCCACTAGCTTTTCGGTTTGTGTGTGTCAGGGTTTTCTATGTGCTGCAGTATGATTGTCTTCCTGTCTGGTTGTGCTGTCTTGTCTTGGAGCAGTTTTTTGTTTTTTTTGTTGTGCCCCCTCTGTGGTATTATGTATGCTTTTTGTTTCTGTTTTGTTCAAGATATTAGCTCAGGTTAGGGCTAGGGCCCCTCAGCATTGGGGTTAGGTGCCTAGAGGCCCATTTTGGGAGGTAGCCAGTCAGCATTAGGGATAGCCCTTTCCCCCCTAGCGCAGGGGAACTAGTCCTGTGCACCAGGGGCCAGTCTGTTCCCTCTGGTGACAGCAGGTTTAACCCATCTACTGAGGATGCCAGCCAGAGAGATGTGGTAGCTGGCAACCCGCCAGGAGGCCCCAGGCATCCCAGTCGCAGCTCTGCCTGGGTTCAGGGGCCAGGAGGAAGCAACAGAAAAAAAACCTGCAGCCCACTGGTGGGGGGTTTGGACCCACAGCCTGCACCAGGTGCGCTTAGGGTTCCTAGGAACCAGCAGGGGAGAAAAAAGCAAGGGTCACAGGCCGAACTCGGACAATTTTTCACCCACCTTCCCCTAAACCCATCAAGGAGGGAGCAGCTTCAGGCGCTCTGGGTGCTGAGGGCAGGGCTAATGTAAGGAAGTGAGCAAGCTCATACCGGCGATTTTTTCCAGAGTGGCACAGTCATTTGGGGTTCCTTTGACGGATACCGAGACGGAGAGTCCGACGACGTGTCTCAACGGTTTGGGTATCACCATTGACTCGGTCAGGATGGAGTGTGGCCTGCCGTGTGAGAAAGTGTCGATCATCAAGGATGAGTTGGCTGAGCTGGCCGGGGCAAGTAGAATTTTGCCCCAACAGTTGCAATTACTGCTGGGCAATATGAATTTTGCCTGCAGGATCATCCCCATGGGTAGAATATTATGTCAGCGTTTGTCGCTAGCTACAACGGGCACTTCTAAGGAGCATCACTTCGTCAGCATGAGAGCACATATGAGGGATGACGCCAAAATGTGCTTTGAGTTTTTGGACGCGTTTAACGGGCAAGCGATAATAAATCATCATCAACTGACCGGCCGATCTGGAATACTTCACGGACGCATTGGGTGCACATGGGTCAGAAGCCTTTTTTCGGTGGTAAAATGGTGTGCGGTGGAATGGCCGCCGGTATGGCTATTTTATAATATCATGTCTTTGTCCGTGCCGGTCATCAGGCTAATTCGGCATTTAGTATTACACTGGTTGCAACTTCATGTATGGTTCTGGATGCAGCATGTTCCCGGTTTCCAAAATAGCATTGCGGATGCTCTGTCTCTCATCCAGTGCAAGAGGTTCAGACAGCTGGCCCCAGGGGTGAATGCGGTAGGGGAGCAGTTCTCAAGGGAGCTTGGAGCAAAGAGGTAGTGGCCCTGATACGGAGGTCCTTAGCCCCAGTCCTTGGACAGCCAACAAGAAAGTGTGGTACAAGTGGTCGGATATGGTGGACATAGCTGAGGGTTGAAGATTCGGAGGAGCAGAGGCTAGGAATTCTGCTATGATTCTTCCTGAGATCTATGGATGATGGCATGTTGGCCGCGTCATTGGGCAGGCAGGTTACGGCCCTTGCTTTTATGTTTAAGTTAGCAGGGCAAAAGGACCTGACCAAGGATTTCTGGTACAACGGGTCCTACGTGGGTTAGCACAGGACCGTTGTGTGAAGGACGGAAGGGTCCCATCATGTTTTTTGCTGTTGCTATGGTTGGTGATGGCGGCAAAAGAAGTTGGTTACACGGGATACAAGGTTTTTGTTATTTCGTACAGCTTTTTCCCTAGCCTTTCAGATTGGCAAGCTGGTAGCTGCCAATAGGCATGGGGATGGTGGTACAGGTTGAGGATGTACACCTGCAAGATGAATGATTGGTGATCTGATTAAGGAAATCCAAGTCAGATCAGGCTCGAAAAGGAATGGAGATTAGGTTGAACAAAGTGGGAACGGAGTGTTGCCCGGTGACTTGTGCCAAACTGTTGCTTGGACAGTGGCCAGTGGTTCCTGGGCCTTTCTTTAATGCATAAAGACAGAAGGGTTTTGGCTAGCTTTCAAAACTTTAGAGTGTTTGGAAAGGTTAGGCTTGAACCAGGCAAAGTTCGAGACACTCTCCTTTCGAATAGGAGCTGCTACAGAGGCAGCTGGTCTGGGCCTCTCGGTTGAGATGCTTAAGAAAATTGAAGACAGGAATTGTTTGGTTCAAATCCTACGCAAGGCCGTCTGTGGTTGCGTACTAATGGTACCATGCCTTGGCAGCCCGCCAGAAGTAGCTGTGGGTAATTGGCCACTCTTATATCTACTGGGCGGAGCGATTCACTGCTGTGTCTAGAGATGATTGGCGATTGGGCATGTCCACAGAGGAGTGGGGCCTATGCTGGTGAGTGGAGGAAAGGGAGTGAGCCTGTCACATCTCTCACCCATCGCTTGGGAAGACCGGATATACTGTAGATCCATGCTGGGGGAAGGATTTGGGGTGCACGCCCATCAAACAGCTAGTGAAAGATATTAAATGGGACATAGCAGTTTGGAGGGGTAGGTTCCTGGTATTCGCATGGCGAAGAGGAGGTTGTGGAGGAATGCAATGGATCCTGCAAGTGTAGAGAAGGCTAGACAGAATGTAAACAGTAAATGTCCAGTTATGTTAGTAAGTGGGGATGGGTAACACTTAGGCATAGTAATCTATAGGATAAAGATGCGGATGATCTATCTATGTTGGATCGGGCCGAGTCAGGTCAACTGTAAATTAGTAAAGGGGTTGTCCCTACCCTGAGAGTTGGGCCCGTAAGCGCGTGGTTAGGGTAGATCCTCCTTCCCAGGAAATTAGTATATTGATATGTTTATCAATAAATGGGCTGTGGCCAATTGTACCTCCACACAGGTGTCTTGTGTGTTTATTTCAGATGTATGGGTCTGTATTATGGGGTAGGTACTTATAGACCGTGCCGTGTCATGAAGTCCCCCATAGGCAGGACCTGCAGGTCCTTAACGGATGGGGGCCTTGACACGGGCCTTGCTGCCGGCTGCTGATTGGGTGGCGCTCACTCGGGTGGGCGGAGCAGGGTGTGTCCTGCACAGATATATGGGTCTGTATTTTGGGGTAGACACTTATAGATCGTGCCATGCCATGCACCTGATATAACTTAATCTAGGAAAGTTGCTCTCTTTATCTATTTATGTTTTATATGTGCACCAACCTTTCTATCCTTTTATGTTATATCTTCTGATATATCTATCTATCTATCTTTGGACAAGTGATGGAAAAATGTTTGAAGCAAAATAGTTTTGAGCAGGGACTATGAAGGTTGGGAAAATAAGAGGAGGTTATTAATGCTCACCATATATTAGCAATGTCTTAAGTGGTCATCAACAGGGGGACTATTGATATAGACAGGGGCATTGTGTGTTTGTGGCAGTAGAAGTGGATTTTGCAGAAGTTCATCCAAAAATATGGACAAATGGCTAAGAAAATGGCTAAGAAGCATAAGGGCTAGAGCAAAGTGAGACACATATCTTGTACATATTGAAGAACTGGAAAAGCCAGAGAGGGTGCAACGGAATACTGAATAGGGTTGCAGAGTGCAGGAGATAAGATGATTTCCATTCTGGAGGAGAAGATGAGGAGTAGGCAAGATGCCATTGAAGGAGAGAGAGAATTACTATAAAGAAAAATACATTATTTCATTTGCTGTTTTTTTTTTTATATATAGTTTTAAATTTAAAGGGACATGCACGTTTCTGATTTTACTAGGTATATAATATACTTATGTATCTATTTACTTTTATTAAGAAGCTCATTTTTTTCTGCCTAAAATCATACAATTTGTACCTGTTTGGAGCTGCTCTCTATAGCTCATGCAGCTCATGAATACACAGACTGTGTGTCAAATTAGCCTGTCAGTGACCTCTCTTAAGAAGAATGCTGCAGAATGTTGTCACTGATTGGTTACTGAAAGACCCTGCACACCCAATACTTAAAAGTACATTGTCGTCATGAGCTGCACAGGAGAGAAACCATGTGTGTGGATTGGAGGTAAGTTGTGAGGTCAAAAAATAAGAGAAATAAAGCAGGGAGCAGGATTGGATTCATATCACAAAACTGTAATAGAGAAAAAGATAACCGAGACATGATAATGTAAAGTGTACTTTGTCATGCTGATGTATAAGTGTTGCATGTCGAAATTATTTAAAGAAAACATGACAAGGATTTTAAGTTTCGTTTCCTACTCTGCACTATGTTGACCCCACCCCTGGAATTTCTTCTTCTGAGGCCTGGGGATCTGATGTGGTGTAATCTTGTATTTCAGCCTTGTTGAATGATCGATTTATCTTCCAAATCTGTCAGCTATACACCATCTGTTTGCAAAAATATACATCATCATACCTGCAAAACAAAGAAAAACATATATAAATAATAAAAAGACAAAGCACTAAATGATAATAATTGGCCTCAATAAACGTACCTGACCATTACGGCACATTTATGCACATACATTGGTACAAGAAAGGGGCGAGGGACCTGCTCACATGAGAGCTTACAATACATGAGGTGATAGGTTGGTAGAGATATAAGGTAAGGGGACTGCTTGATTAATTGATTGATATGAAGTAATAAGTTAGCGAGAACCAGAATGGCCAAAGATTCCATTTAAAAGGTGAGCAACCCAGAAAAGGGCTATGCTTTTTCATTCACAGTTAATGTTCTGAGATGTTTTTCTACGTTTCACTGACTGCTGTCCGAGAACGTCAGTGTGGAGTGATAGTGTGAACAATAAACATTTTACTGCCATATGGAGCAGCTTCAGTTTTTTTACAATACTATTTCTTTTGGTTACTTTTAGCAATTTTTGCAGAGTCCATTTAATAAAGGGCTGGAATATGAAGCTCTGTACCCTATTATGTCTTTCTTCTCTTTTATCTATAAACTGCCCTGGAACTGTATTCTCTATATTCTCTATAAGTGGATCTCAATAAACTCAACATAATGCAAGAGAAAAGTGATCTAATATATATATGCACATATCCGATATGTATAGTATTTAATTTAATTAGTAAAAACCTACTATATAATATACTACACTGGATAATATACAATATATGTCTTAGTTCAAAACATTCTCATAATAATATTCTTAAATTACAAATGAAAACTAGGTATAAAGGAACTGTTTTTTGTAATGAAGCAGTGGTGCCAGTTATTGTGTGAAGGGTGTGTATCTAACTATGCCTGGAGGAAGGCCATTGGTGTCTTCTGACTTATAGATCACATAGAAAAAAATCTTCAATATTTTCATAAACTGGTTTAATAAAAATATAGATGAAAACTTTGCGGTGGTTAAACCCGGAACTTACAGCCTCCCGAAGCCTTTGATCTTTCCTGTCCGCAAGAGTTCTTATCGCTAAAATCACAAATCGCTATTCAATTGCTACAATTCCCCCAAGCCTGCAAATGTTTTTCATATCGGACACCAGAATAATTGATTGACATGTAACCTCCATGTTTTACTGCCATAATGATGACAGTCTAATTTTATATTGGCTGTTTCGAAATGGGTGGTTATGGCATTGCTTAATTGATCATGTTCCCGCCCTGAACTACCTCGCATGCATGCATGGTTTACGGCTTCGGCATTCAGCCCGTAACTTGTGGGCTTGTTCAATTGAATAGCACCAGAATCGGAGACGAACGTGAGCCTGCAGTACGCCTGTACATATGGCCTGTATACCACGAGATGCTTTGAGCTTATGCTCATGATTTGATTGTCGTTTTCTACCTTTCAGTAAGCTAAAATCTTCTTTTTTTTTATTTCTTTTATTCCAAATATATCAAATATAGTACATATGGTTTTATAACATCGTATCATTCCAAATTTTACAAATATACAATACATTTACACAAATAACAACAACAAAAAAAAACAGGTGAGACATGGGGAGCATCAACATTCTTTCTTTATAAACTGTTCCCATCTTCCCTATTTCCTCAAAGATATTTTGTTTGTGTTCTCTCGGTCTATAATAACAATATCTCTTTCAATTAAGTATGATCTATCAATATTAATAACTATTTCATTCCATGAAGGAAGATACCCCGCGAAACGCTGACTCTCTATAGCGCTGTTTTGGGCAGACCTCGAACAGTGCTAAATCTCGCGATAAAGCATTGCGGGCATTTCAATCCCTGTTTAACACGCTTTTTTTCACTATAGCGCTGTTCAATGCTATGCCAATAAAATTCTTCTTTTAGCGTGGTTTTCGGCTAGCACTCCTGCATGTAAACGGGGTATGCCTATAAAGTTGTTGCACTGCATTTTGGGAAACTGGGTAGGGACATGCAAATAAGTCCACAATTAACTTTCATTCTTTAGGTATAAATTGATATCGGATTAAAGAGTGAAAATGTATTGTGGACTTATTTGCATGTCTCCACCCATTTTTCCCCAGAGTGCAACAACTGAATTTTTGAGATTCTGAGCAGGGAATAAGTGTTTTTAACTTTTTTTGGATATCCACATGCAAACATACTATTTCGTTACTGTACATAACTATTTCCTAAGATTGAACACATAAACTGCACAAATTTTCCCAAATCATGTACAGTACAAATAAGTAAAAAAACACATTGCCACAAGATGATATAGTATGATATAGCATGGATGAGTGTACAAACACAGGGATGTCTGGTTATCTCTATAACTGGTCAGTGCACAACTGGTATCATGGGTCTTAAGATCAAGAAGTGATGGGAAACACCTCCCATATCACTGTTGGCACTGTCTAATACTTCTATCATAAGGAATAAACTTTGAGCAAGTATTAAATAGTAACTAATAACTACAGAACATACAGCCCTATTAAATTCGGGATACGTTTTAAAACGTTGCCCGTCGTGCCAATTTTACAGGTTACAGCTATTAAATTAGCGCTGTAACATAGTCCGCAGTGGACTTGCGGGTTAAAATGCAGGAGGGCTGAGAATAAGCTACGCGTTGAGCAACGTTGAACTTCTCAGCCCACAACCCTTTGGTCTGTCAAGCCTGTACCTGCTACATTCCAACCATGCTATTAAATTGCAACAAAGTCCCCCGAGAGCTAGCCCGTAAAGATGCAAATGGAGGCCAAAGCCCAATGTGTGCTGGGGAGGACTCGCAAAGACTTCTACCGCCCTTACGTTTGCTGCGGCAGCAGCAAAAGAGACCCCAGCTTCAGCCCCAAACCTCCCTCCAGCCCCTAAAGCTCCCCCTGCTCCCCAAACAAATCCCTATGCTGCAGGGGTCCTGATCAGGAGCGGTAGAAGTCTTTGCGAGTCCTCCCCAGCACACATTGGGCTTTGGCCTCCATTTGCATCTTTACGGGCTAGCTCTCGGGGGACTTTGTTGCAATTTAATAGCATGGTTGGAATGTAGCAGGTACAGGCTTGACAGACCAAAGGGTTGTGGGCTGAGAAGTTCAACGTTGCTCAACGCGTAGCTTATTCTCAGCCCTCCTGCATTTTAACCCGCAAGTCCACTGCTGATCAGGACCCCCGCGGCAGGTAAACTGTTGACCCCTGCTGCGGGGGTACTTCAAGTACCAGCTGGCACCCCTATGCTGGGGCCACCATCGGGATCCCCGCAGTGTCCCCATATTACCCCTTGCAGCGGGGTCCCGATTGGGACCACTGCTGCATTTAAAATTCAGCACTCCTGCTTTGCGGGTCCTTAAAGGGCCTTAAAGCTATAAGTACCCCCCGGCACCTAAAATTAGCTATTAACCCCTATATTAACACTATAAGTGCCACGAGGGTCCTCCAGGACCCTCATGACACAAAGTCTAAGCACTACACTATTAACCATTTCCTACCCTATCCCATTCTATTAACCCCCTCCAACTAATTAACCCCCTCTACCTTATCCTATTAACCCCCTCTACCCCAGACCCCAATAATTACAGAAAATAAAAAACCCTACATTACACAAAATAAAAAAAATGACATTACTGAAAATAAACAACAACATTACAGAAAATAAAAACTACATTACAGAAAAATTACAACCCCCACAGTACAAAAAATAAAAAACCCTACAGTACATAAAATAAAACCACCTACATTACATCAAATAAAACCAGCCTCACTAAAAATAGAAAAGGTTAAATTCGACCACTTACCTGGCCAAAATTCCTCTCCAGCGATGCCCTGGCCTTCAGTTCTTCGTCCCAGACAGGGCCCTCCAAAACTGTCCACAGGTCCGGTCACACCTAAAAGAAAGAAACATTATATTTAATATGCAAATACATACAACATGTAATAAAATAAAGTCTGAATAGTCCACTTACCTGTCCAGAATGCCCCTCCAGCAATGTTCTGGTCTTCATTCAGTAACCGCAGACAGGGACCCTCCAAAAAAATTCCAGATGTTCTAAAAAAACTAAAAAAACTAACGGAGCTCCTCCCTTCAGGAGCTCCCCTCCGCAAATGGAGGTTCCCGCACATGCTCCGCTCAAAAAACAGAAGGTGCACATGTGCGAGCCAATCAAAATGGGATACACCCCTATATCCCATTCTGATTGGCTGTCAATCTTATTTAATCCAATCAGAAGGCTGTGTATCGCATTCTGATAGGCTCTAAGCATCTGCTCCTTCTGATTGGCTGCAATCTGATTGACAGTTATATTAGTCAATCAGAAGGAGCATATGCTTGGAGCCACTCAGAATGGAATATAGGGTGTATCCCATTTTGATTGGCTAATAGGATAGGGTAGAGGGGGTTAATTAGTTGAAGGGGGTTAATAGAAGGGGATAGGGTAGGAAAGGGTTAATAGTGTAGTGCTTAGACTTTGTGTCATTCACAAATAATTCCAAACTCGCAAATGAAATAAAGATCATGTTTCTTTCAAAAATATTAAACACGTAATACTGTACTTTAAAAATACAAATACAAATCGCAGTTTGACAACTATTATATCTGATTAGGGTCCTATTTAGTTATGCCTGTTAAAATCCCTGTAAAATCTATCAAATTATTTGTAAAACGCAGGTTTTGTTCACCAAAAAACAAATAAGTAAAAAGTGAAGCTGTATACTATGAGCCTCATTCAATTTGGAGGCTGTAACTTATGGAATGTAGTCCGTATGTCTGCTGGCCTATTACGAGACCGAAGGGCGCTCGAGTTACGGTGCTATTCAATTCAAGAAAACAGCAAGTTATGTGCCGATAGCGAAATTCGGAAATCATGCCATTGTATATAGCATTTGCGGGCTTGAAAAGATCAATTAACCAAGGCAGTAACTCCAAAGATAGAAACAGCCAATGGAAACAGAGATTGTCATCATTACAGCTTTGAAAAATGGAGGTTGTATTTCAAAGTCCTACGGGCTTGAATTACGAGTTACGATCGGACCCATATTCCAGGTATAGTACAATATTGATAAAACCATAAGTATGATATTCTATTACGTGCGAGTTCCAGTATATGTATTAACACATTGATTGCCGGGATCGATATAACACGGAAATTAAACATGAAATAAAGTATTTTTATTTGCTGATTTGCAAGCTTGCGAATGTTGTGCTATTAATTCTAAGACCTTACATCACTTTCCCTTTAAATAAAAGTACATTATTGTGTTTTGATTTGCTTTGAAAGTGCTCCGGACATGTCTTTAAGCCCTTTGCAAGTCCTCCTTGGAGCCCCAAACTTGTGGCGTGACTTTTGCCATTTGCAGCCTTGGCAGGGTGGTTAGCGAGGGGGAATCGGAGCAATTGAATAGCGATTTGCGATTTTAGCCATTAGAACTCTTCGGCCGTGAAAGATCAAAGACTTGGAGGTGCATTAACTTGTGATTTTAACCATTGCATCAAATCGGAGGCTGGAGCCCGTAAAACTGATCCTGGGCCCGCAAAAAGATACCAATTGATTAGCAAAACAACTTGCGGGCTCCATTTCTGAAGCCCAGATCTCCCGATGCCTCAATTGAATGAAGCTCTATAAATGTAGACTAATAGTATGTTTGTAAGTTGGATGGTATTACAATGTGTTAATATATTCTATACATATAGATAGAAAATATGGCTGGGATCTCAAATTATGAATCCTGTGCAACAAGATAAATCAGAATTTAAAACAAATTAAGCATTAGTCATTCCATTAACTCACTACTTGACCTATGTGTCACTGAGTAGATTGTTTATTAGTTAAGGTCATTTAAGACTGTTTATAAGGAGGAAGAAGGGGTGTTCTGAGTACACTGCAGTAAATTCATTCAAGCATCTTGAAGTTAGATCTATATCCTGACAGTACAATAGGTTATGACAACATTAATGGAACACTCCCTGGAGTCAAGAGCTTAAGAACATTGTAAAGATATAAAAACAAAGATGAGAACCTGTCTCATTACTTTCCTGGTTTTCAAACTTAAAAGAACATCCCCAGATTTAAAGTGATAGCTAAACAATCTGACACTTGTTTTTAGTTTAGTTTGAGTTTCTTCTTCTTTCCTCCCTCATCTCTGGGGTATATTTTCTTCTACAAAGCATTAATGCACAGTTCTAGTACTTTACATTCTGCTTTAGTAAGTTTTTAAAGGACCACTTGATAGCTAAACTTGTAAATAGTTTTAGAAAGTGAAAATTAAGTAAACACAGCTCTTAAATGAAGTCTTAATGCTGTATATCACTAATATAACCCTACTGATCATGCTATTTTGTAGTGACAGAGCTCCTCATACACAATTTAATAGTAGGGGTTTAATGAAAGTAGTTGAACTACCCATATTTTTTTTTAAACATAACTGAGAACTTTTTAAAATGAGTAGCCTGAACCATGGCAGGAACATACTCCAAACATTTTTTTCAGAACTTTCAAAGATTGCAACCTTCAGAGATCACTGAGCACACTAGTGTAGAAAATGACCTCACTATACTTGCAAGAAAATATATTCTGAAGACTCTCCGTAACCTTGAGAGAAGCAATTAAATAACCAGCAAGCCTAATATAATTACTGTGCAGAAGTAGAAGACTCCCCTTTGACGGGGATTGTTCAGAGTTCTTCGTTGTACAAGTATGATATCACTAAAATAGTTTCCGTATGTGTGTAACGCTGGCTAGCGCTTGGGCACTACTGAAACTATATTAGTTTAGATTGCCGTGCAGCAATAGCCACGTAGTACAAACCATGTAGTGCAAGACACGTAGTGCAAACGACAAGGAGCAGAGGGCGAAGGTAGGAGAGAGACAGGGGATGGAAAGGGTGGGAGAGAGACACGGGAGAAGAGACAGGGGGAGCAGTGGGAGAGGGTGGGAGAGAGACAGGGGAGGGAAAGGGTGGGAGAGAGACACAGGGGAAGAGACTTGGTGGGCGCAATGGAAGAGCGTGGGAGAGAGACAGGGGAGGGAAAGGGTGGGAGAGAGACACAGGGGAGAGAGACGGGGTGGAGAGAGACAGGGGGGTAGAGACACAGGGGGGATTGGGAGAGAAACATGGGAGGGAAAAGGGGAGGGGGAGAGATGGGGAGGATGGGAGAGAAACATGGGGGAGAGATAGGAGAGAGACATTGGGGGAGAGAAGGAGGGGAGGGGGGCAGAGAGAAGAAGGAGGGGAGAGGGGAAAGAAGAAGGTGGGGGAGGGTGAAGAGAGAATAAGGAGGGGGAGAGAGAAGGAGGGATGGAGAGACAGAAGGTGGGAGAGAGAAGGGGGAGGGAGATATAAAAAGGAGTGAGAGAGAGAAGGAGGGAGGTAAAAAGAAAAAGGGGGAGAGAGAAAGATAGGGCACAGAGAGAGAGAGAGAGGGCAGAAAGACAGAGAGACACATAGAGAGGAAGAGAGTGGACAGAGAGAAAGGGAGAGGGCACTTAGGGAGAGAGAGACAGAGCACATCAAATATTATACCGTCATTTATGATGGGCAAACGACTAGTCATCATATAATAGTCACAGCCATTCAACCTTACCAAAGTTGATCTAGACTTTCAACACAGTAACTTTATTCTCTCTCTCTTCACTCACCCAAAACAGGCCACCTTCCATACGTCTCAATATACAATAAGTATTTCAAAACTCACCATCTCGAGCAAGAGAGATCACTCCACCCATTACTCGGCATTTCCAGTCATCCACTCTGTATTTCTACATGTATTTACTACATTTGACTAGCTCTTGTTAGATTAGGCCATAATTCCTTTACATATTCAGGACATTAGTTCAGGATACAGGTGCAGCAAAAACTGTATTCCTTCCCATACAATCAAGAAAATGGGTTGCTGAAAATCTTGTTGCTATAGCAGATACATTCCTGACTCAATCTCAGAAATCAGAGACATTTTGTAAATAATTCACAGATATAACCCATAGTGTTCACCCTATCTCTTTATTATTTGGTTTGCCCTCTAAGCAGGCAAGGGTTTTGTAGACAAGCAGACAGGAAAATGGCCTGACCATATACACACACATATATACAGTATATATATATATATATATATATATTTTTTTTTTTTTTTTTTACTTTTATTATTATTGATTATATTGTTAATGAAGAAAATAATGGTGGGGGCATGGTTATGGAGAGATGACAGCATAAGCTGATATCTCTTAACATCTAGGTCTTTTTTAGGTTAAATTATCAAACTATATAGCTTTTGTTAAAGATCTATTTACTGCAATAGCAGTAATGAGTGTAATATCAGACCAGTTGGATTTTCGGGGGCACCCAGTGGACTAGAAGCCAGATCTTGCGGACTTTGGGCCCTATTCTATTAGAAGCCTGCCAATGCCTCAAACTCATAAAATTGGTTGCAGGTGTTTTGCTTTTTTATAAATGTTTACATGTATTCTATTGACTCAAGCTCACAATTTCCGACATATAAACCCTGCCTTTTTAAGTCTGACTTCATGGGGCGTGATAATATAATCTGACAATATTTAAGCAAGCCCATAATTTACTTCTTAGACACAGCCAATAGTAAATGAGATAGTCATCATGACAGCAGTAAAACTTGGAAGTTAGACGTAATCTGTAATCAGAGGCTAAGAATTAATTAATGCCAACAAGTAATATTTGCCGATCGGGCTCGTAATCTAGCAATCAATAAAATTCATTAGATCTTCTGTTTTAGTCCATGTGTGTTTCATGATATGTATTAACCCCTTTTGTCCCAGAATAAATATTACTCAGAAACAACATTTAAAACTGTAGAACTGGAATTAAAAAATAAGTTGGAGAAACTTTTTACTTGTAATTGGAAATCCATTTACATAGTCCATCTAGGGATAAGATTCTCCTTTTGCGTTGGCAATATTTTTAAAGATAACGTGAATGAGGTAATGAAGCAAATTAGGCCAATTCTAACTGACTGGAGATCTCTCAATTTATCCTGGTCAGCCAGAAGAGCCTCAACGAATATGAGTATTATTCCGAAAATCACGTATTGTATGAGATCTATACCTGGCATCCTATCAAACAAATATTTAAAACTCATCCAGGATCAGCTTGATACATTCATATACGGAGGGGAAAATCCAAAATCAGGAAAAGTATCGCTTGTAAGAAATTAGACAAAGAAGGTTTAAATGCACCCTGTATAAAAGAAATTCATCAAAAGATGGTCATCACTCAACTCATAAGTTGGAATATTATCACATATATAGTTGTGAGCATACAAGCCGTTGCTCACACTTGCGGGCTCGCGTAGCGAGCCGCGGCCCTCAGCAGCTCCACACCACTAATGCTGCAGCAACATCAAAACACATTGCCAGCTCTTACACAATGCTTCAAAATAGGTAAAGTATGGGGGGGCGTGGCTGGAGAGAGAGATGAGCAGTCACGCTTGGACTGAGCTCCGCAGTGAGAACTTTTAAAAACCCAAATAAAGGGGGGCAACCAGACCCAGCTAACCCCTAATCGACATCAGAAGACTCCCCATACCAAGGGGATCATTTTGAGGGGTTTCAAGGGAGGCACACCGCCCAAGTATTACCCCAAGAGGACTTTGAAGCGCGCGGAGCGGACGCATCGGATTTCCCCACACAGCCTTCTGCCGCAGGCAGACAGAGAAGCCCGACTGGGGCAACCCGGCGGAGGGCCAGCAAGCCAGAAGAGAAGGAGCGGCGAAAGCAAATCCGGGACATAGCCGGGAGCTGGGACCCGAACCTTCACTCTCCTCCCCTCCTAACCGCACTGGACCCACTCCGGGTGACGGGACAAACAACCAAACGTAAGTTACCTGAAGGCGGCTTAGAGGGAGAGGGGAGCACCCTGAGAGAGACGAGGGGGGTCATTGAAGGTGGGATAGCGGAGAAACAGGTGGAGACACTGAAGAGCCTCCATAACTGGGCGAGAAAAGCCCGCGAAAAATTACGGCGGCCATCTTAAACAACCTATAGTCGGCCATTTTAACCCACTATATGAAAGATACAAGTGGGAGATCAGAGGCCTAGCCACATAGCAGAACAACAACAGCTTGTATCTAGAGAAAGGAGGCAGACAGGCTTGGCAACACACAGGCTCTTAAGGCAATAATAACAGTGACTGTTATGCAGACACCCTAGAAGGGAATCAAAAAAAGAAAAGAAAAACAAAAACTGAGTCACCACTCACAACCCAAAGACATAAGCCTCCAGAGAACTGATCAATAGCTTATAATAGTAGTCAATTGAAAATTTAGCCCCAATGGAGGGATGCAGAGGTGAAAAGTAGCAGGCAGATAAGAACATAAACATGGCCTAAAACATGGCTGCAAACCTGGGTCCCACCGTCTAGATATACAAATGCACCACTGCCTCAAGCCTCACATAGAACCCCAGAAGTACTGTACAATGTGGAAACAATAAACATTAAAAACCTCATGCTAAGGGAGCTCCAAAATCCAGGCTGTCACTATTGGCTAAAACACTACATACAGCTATAAAAGGCGACAAAAAACTACGACACTAATAGGGCAGATTTATTGCAGATCTGGAATCATGGTCAAGCCCAAACGGTCAGAACACTCCAAAAACATTAAAGAACACTTCCAAGCAACTATGGCCAATCAAAAACAGACTGCAGATAATGACCCAGCAGATTCAGGACCCTCTGAATCAGAAATGGAACAAAGTAACAATACCTCAATGGACATATCTGCAAAGTCAATGGCACAAATAGCAGAACTAATGCAAAGCAAACTAGACAGCGTCAAAAAAGAGCTTACAAAAGAGATCCATGAACTGGGTCAAAGGACCCACCTCTTAGAAACCTTGGTGGATGACCTAGGAGAAACACAACACCAGATGGGTTCGGCTGTGACAGAGCACTCCCTACAAATAGCAGAAATGACTGAGAAATTAGAAGACATGGACAACCGGAGCCGGAGACATAATTTGAGATTAAGGGGGATACCCCGAGCAGTGACGGATCTCTTACCCTACATCCAGGCCATGTTCAATTCTCTGACCCCGGCACTTCCAGAGGCAGAATGGGAAATTGAAAGGGCTCATAGGGCCCTGGGGGCTACTTCAGCCCCTAATATTCCCAAAGATGTAATCATACGGCTTCTTCGTCAGAGGGACAGAGATGCTATAATGGGGGCAGCAAGAAAGTGTAGAGAAATTAAGGGCCCAGATGGCTCTGTATTACAGATATATGCAGACTTGGCCCCCAATACCCTCTTGAGGAGAAGACAGATGAGACCGGCTCTGACAATTCTACAACAACATAAGATAGCATATAGATGGGGATTTCCCTTTGTACTCCTGTTTCAAGTGAAAGGAACTTCTTATTCTGTTAAAACCTTAGAAGAATCTATGCGAACACTACAAAAACTAGGGTTAATTACAACAATAGAACGAGGCTTGCAGCTACAAGACTCCCCTCGAAGGAGTCCAAAGAGACAGTGGCAAGATACTCCGCTTCCACAAAGGCGCAAGACAGGACTTACAACAGATGATCTTTCCCAGAAAATATAAGCGGGGGTTTTCTGACTTGACCGGACCCTAACTTAGGATCCATGGATTGCTCAGAGATACTTATGAAGTCTCATATAAACAATGCTGGGACTATCAAATCTACAGAGACTCTCTTATAAGGGACCTTAACAGCTAGGTTAAACTTCAAGAGACTCTTGTACCTCTAGACCTTGAAGGAACTACAAGGGTAATTCATATACACAATCCTACGAAAAAAAACACTTGTATTGGGGAATATGGACGATACAGTGAAAACTAAAGGGTTCCTTTCCTCTGACATCCGAGGTATAGACTGATAAATATAAAGGGACATAACTCTAAGATACCTCATACTATCAATGCCTGGACTTTCAAATCTGTAGAGACTCTACTATAGAAAACCTAAACAGTTAGGCTAAAATTAAAGAAGCTTTAATATAGTTAGACCTTAAAATACACAGAAATGAAACCTACAACTCAAAGGTGCGGGAAGAAGGGTCTTGCTTGGTCCAGTTATCTCAAAAAACCAGGGATCATCGGCTTCAAAAGTGAGTATTATTTATACGCTTTTTTCTCTCCCCGGGATAGATGGCTAGAGTAGGATACACTTTTATAACTCATAATGTAAGAGGATTCAACTCACCTTTTAAGAGGAGGAAAGCCTTCCTAACATATAAAGCACATAATCCGGCAGCTATCTTCCTTCAAGAAACTCACTTCAAATTGAATGATATCCCAAAGTATATACATGGAAATTATCCTCACATATATGCTACCACACAGACCTCAAGAAAAGCGGGAACGGCTATCCTGCTACACAGAGATTTTCCCTTTATTCTTAGTAGCAAGACCATTGACCCGGAAGGAAACTATATTATTTTGACAGGCACAATACATGATAGTAAAACCACGCTTATTTCATTATACTCTACAAACTCATCCCCTCACAACTGTCTCCTACGATTACTTCGTCATTTGGAATCCAAAGATTTAGGATATGTGATAGTAGGGGGGGACTTAAATTTAGTACTCAAACCATCCCTAGATCGCACGGGAGCATCAGTGGGAGACAAATACTCCAAGAAAATAGAATTAATACAAGCTAAACTAAGGAGATTACAGATGACGGACATATGGAGGGAGAGCCACCCTTTAGATAGGGAATATACATTTTTCTCCACAGTACATCAAACTTATTCAAGAATAGATACCTTCCTGATAGGAACAAACTTAATTGATCAGACTGATGGAGTAGAGATATATCCGTGTACTTGGTCAGACCACTCTTATGTTTGCCTTAAAATTCAACTAGGGGGGACCCTAGGGGGTGCCAGAGGCTGGAGGTTAAATGAAATGCTCCTAACCCAACCTCACTTAAGAGACCGAATTACGGTAGCTTTGGATTCATACTTTACAGAAAATATAATTGGGAATGTAACCCCAGATTGGATATGGCTGGCTCATAAAGCCTGCATTAGAGGGACTTGTATACAAATAGCGGCCCAACATAAAAAACAACAAAATCAAAAAGAAAGGTTAGCAAAGGAAAAACTTGTAGAATTAGAAAAGGTGAATCAACAAAACCCAAAGAAAGCACTAAGACAACAAATAGTCGGTGAGAGTTGAGTTAGATCAAATCTTGTCAGCTAAGACTGAAAGAGCCTTACGTTTTACGGGTCAGAGGTTCTACGCCAAGGCGAATAAACCAGATACCATGCTAGCCAACCAATTGAAAAACAAAATTGCCCAATCAAAAATATACCAGATAAAAGATACACTGGGACAAATAACATCTAGCCCCAAGAAAATACAAGAAATGTTCAAAAACTTTTACAGTAAATTATACACTTCCCATGGATCAGCAACAGAAACCCCCATAAGGGACTTTCTAAATTCCTGCGAACTTCCCAGATTGACAGAGGAAGACAACGGGTTAATTGACTCCAAGATTACATTAGAAGAAGTGATTCAGGCTATACAGGATGCGAAGGCAGGCAAGTCCCCTGGACCGGACGGATTCACGGCACAATATTATAAAACTTTCTCTGATATCCTAGCCCCACACTTAACCACCTTCTTTAACTATATTTTAGAAGGTAACTCAATACCAGCGGAATTTAACCAAGCCAATTTGTTTTTTTTCCCAAAAGAGGGTAAAGATAAGTTAGAAGTGAAAAATTTCAGGCCCATATCACTACTCAATATTGATTTAAAATTATTAACAAAGATTATAGCCAACAGGATAGCAAGATTCCTCCCAAAGTTGGTTCACCCAGACCAGGTGGGCTTTATTTCTCATAGGCAGGCGGGAGATAATATTCACAAAGTAACTAACCTAATCCATATAGCCCAACAACAACGCTCTTCTCTGTGCATGTTGGCCCTAGACATAGAAAAGGCCTTTGACACAGTGGAATGGCCCTATCTATGGGAAGTACTTGCAAAGTTTGGTTTTTCAAACACATTTGTGAACCTGCTTCAAACGCTTTATAAAAAGCCTAAGGCGGAAATTAAAGTGACAGGACAGAACAAAGAAATTATAGATATACAGAGGGGCACAAGACAAGGCTGCCCGCTCTCTCCGCTGTTGTTTGCCTTGGTAGTGGAACCTCTGGCTCAGAGGATTCGGGCTTGTGCTCAAATAAAAGGAATACAGGCCGGATCAACTCAGTTCAAGAGCAGCTGGTTCGCAGATGATGTTCTTTGTACTCTCACTGACCCTACATTCTCGATCCCGGCTCTGTTTGAAATACTTGACAGCTTTGGCTTAATCTCAGGCCTTAAATTAAATACGACCAAAACAGAGCTGTTGGCCTTAAATTTAACCAAGGGAGAAGAGACTTTCCTGAGAGATAATTACAGGTTTACTTGGCCAAAGACCCATATTAGATACTTGGGGATTAATCTTACAAGAAACTTAGGGGACCTCTATAAATTCAACTATGACCCTCTTATCAAACAATTAAAGAATGACATGAACTCATGGTCCAAACTCAAATTATCTTGGCTAGGACGGATACATTCCATAAAAATGAATCTATTACCGAAAATTCTCTATCTGTTCCGATCCTTGCCAGTGAGATGCCCGGAAAAAGAATTAAGACAATTCCAAAAAGTAATTTTTTAATACATTTGGCAATACAAGTCGCATAGAATAGCGAAACAGATAATGACTAGACACAAAAGATGGGGGGGACTATCGTGCCCTAATCTTATACAATATTATCGCGCAGCTCAATTGGCAGTTATCCCTAGGATCCATTCACGGGATCATAAGCCAAGTTGGGTTTATATAGAGGATCAAGACCTACGACCTTACACTTGGGAGCAAGTAATTTGGTTAAAAGAACCATTAGGGGTACTTAGACAGCTACAAAACCCGATAATTAGGTTGTCATTACAGTGCTGTAAATGGGCTCAAACAAACCATGGGATTTTGGGGGGGCTATCTCCCTTGGCTCCCCTTATACCGCACCCGGAATTTCGAACTCCCCTATCTGAGCGTTCAAGGGAGTGGTGGACATCAAGAGATCTAGGGAGAATTGGGAGCTGGGTAACGGAAGGGGGCTCTCTCTCCTATGTAAATCTGAGGGACAAGCATAATCTCCCACTGGAGGAACACTATAATTTCTGTAGGATTAATCATTTGGCGAGCTCCCTGGTCAAACAGCAGGGTATGCCGAAATACACTTGGTTCTCAAAATTATGTAGTACAGCGCCTTTAACAAGAGGAATACTAGGCATGCTCTATTCAGAATTTAATAAACCAAAAGTAGACCCCAAGGATAAATTTATGAAGGAATGGGAGAAAGATTTAGGACACATCTGGGAAATAACACAGTGGAAAAGATCCTGGAGGGAGTTGACTAGGGGTTCACTAAATTATAGCCTGTTAGAGACATCCATAAAGATTTTACACAGGGCTTATATAACCCCGGACCGGATAGCTAAGTGGAATAGGGGACAAAACCCAAATTGCTATAGAGGATGTAGTTCGAGAGGCACTTTCATACATAGCTCAAAGGATGTGGCAAGAATGTACACGTCTAGCATCCATTATATTTCAAATAGATCTAGAGGCTCAGATGAAGGTCTGTCGGTTAGGACTAGGCATGGAAGCTTTAACGGCTACCCAAAACAAGATGATGCAGTTTATATGTCTAGCGACTAAAAATTGCATAGCTAAAAAATGGAAAGCAGAACATATAGAACCTTCAGAGATAGTCAGTAAATTAAATCAAATTATGCTATACGAAAGAATATCTCACATTCTAGCAGACACTATGGACAAATATCTAACAATTTGGGAGCCCTGGGTCACTTATCAAGGTCAACAAAAATAAATTACAGGGGTCTGATATCCCGGGGAGAGAAGGAGAATAAAGGGAGGATGAGAAATGGAGAGCTGGACTGGGGAACACCCAAGAATCTCAAGCACCGAAGAGGTAAGATAATAGTAATGAAATTGACATGGAAAGATAGAAGTAGGATTTTTTAAGATAACTATCAGCTGCCAACAGTTTAGTTACGGTTAAAAATGTAATTAAAGTTTAATTGGTTAAAAAGGGGAAAAGAGGGGAGGGGGGCTGGGAGGGTCTGATAATTCAAGGAGCTTCGGGAATAAATGTAAAAAGAAAGATCAGGATAAGCTCCAAAAGTTAGCTTCAGCTAACGGGGATAAATAAGGATTACGGGAACAGAAAAAGGAAAAAGAAATGTGTAGGTCATGAATGGTTGATGAAAATTTAATTGGAATAGGAGTATTGTATACGATGTTTTCATGACTAATTATTACTCCATTGAGTTAAAATCGACTTTCTTACAGTCTGTGAAATAGATAAAAATTGCCTGATCTGCGAATCAAGGCTTACTGATACAATGTTGATTTTCTACTCTTTTATTAAGTGACTAATAAAAAATCAATGGTAAAAAAAAAAATAGGTAAAGTATATTAATTTATTAATCTATTACATATTTCATTATTACACACCAAACAGCATTAGCTACTTTACAATTTCATTGCCGTCATTTTTTGACGGGCAATTCGCTAGTTCAAGATAAACCTAGATGGTTGGTTCTGGAAGAGGCCCCAATTAAGGAAACTCCCATACAAACTATTCTATGGCTCCTCAATTATAATAAAACTTTGTTTAGTAAACTTCCTACAAATATAAATGCTGTTTTAAAATTCTGGTATAACAACAAAGAGAAAAGGCAATTGTCCAAATCACCCTCATTGGCAGCACCTACTGAGTTTCTTAAAATGAAATATCTATGTCCAACATTTACAACCTTATTAGATAAGGGTTTAACCTCAATTTCCGACTATATAAAAAAGGTAATCTCATTACCCTACAGGAGATGCATAAGAAATTTAAGACTACAAAATTCACTTGGGTTAACTATGAAAGTTTGAGAAAAACTCTGTACGGAAGGGGATATAAAATCTCTGGGATGAACAGCCCAACAAAAATAGAAGAACTGATTACAAGGGAGAAATGTCACACATAATTTCTAAATGTAGTAAGATTATCTGTGAGTCAACTCCCTTTTTTAAAAGCCTAGGAGTTAAAGGCTGGGAATTGGACCTCAGAGTGAACGTAGATAATATTATTTGGAGGAAAATTATAAAAATGGTCAAGGAATCGTCTGTTAATATAGCATATTCAGAGTTATTTTTTAAACTAATGCATAGGTGGCATTTAACTCCGGCTAAAATGGCCCAAATTGACCCAAAAGGGGAAGGCCTCTGCTGAAGCTATGTAGTGTAATAAAATCAACGAGATGTGGTTGGAAATCTGCCAGCTACTATCTAATGTGATGGGTAAACAAATGTTATGTTCTCCGCAATTAGTCCTCTTCCATATGAACCTTGAGAATTTGCCATACGCAGACAGACATCTGACTTGTCATATTCTTCTAGTTGCTAAATGGTTGATTGTGAAACATTGGAATCTATCTGTTCCAACAATCAGGGAATTAATTAATGCTATCAGCCTGAACAGGGATTTGATGCTTAATCACAACTGTTTAGTCTCCCAGAAATATGTGTCTTTTATTAATTGGTAAAAGTGGGATCGGTATAGATCGTTGGATAAATCATAGTAAAGAATGTTCCTTCAGTATATTGTGTTAGTTAAATTATGGAACCTTCAGGCTGAATGTGTGAGTCTATGTTTTTTTATATGTAATGCACGTTACTTTGTAAACTGATATTGATATGTATTATTGCTATATGTGCATTTAGCACTCGTTTTTTTGTTTTTGTATAAATAATCAAATTAACTGAATTATAAAAAAAATAAAAAATAATAATATACAGTATAATTTCAGCAGTTGCAAATTATTTGATTGGGTCCCCGCTGCATTAAAAGTTTAAATTTCCCTTAAAGGTCCTTAAAGGACCGGCGAGAAATAAAAAAATAACCCCTGCCACGGGGGTAAGTTTTATACTTAGCATGTTTATTGTGTTTTTATGTGTATGTGTATTTCTGACTAATGAAATGTTTATTTTTTTCAGGGGCACCAGCCGGGGATGACAAGAAGAAGGACATCGCGAAAAGGTAAATTTTATATTTAGAATGTTTATTTTTACATGTTGTGTTTATTTTTTACTATGTGTTTACTAATGTGATTTACTTTTTGTTTTGAGGGGGTGTGACCTGCTAGGAACACTGTCGTTGCTGAAGGGACATCTGCAAAGGTAATTTGTCTTATTAATTCTATTTTAGGTCCGATCTAGGGATTTTAATGTATGTAGTTAGGGTTTAATGTAATGTACAGTAGACAGGGTTAAATGTATTGTAGATAGGGTTAATGTATTGTAGATAGGGTTTAATGTAATGTAGATAGGGTTAAATGTATTGTAGATAGGGTTAATGTATTGTAGAGAGGGTTAATGCATTTTAGATAGGGTTAATGTATTGTAGTTCGGGGGTTAGGTACTGTAGTTAGGGGGTAATGTTTTATAGTTAGGGAGTAATGTATTATAGTTAGGGAGTTATTTATTACTAGCGACTTGCCCGTCAAAAAATGACAGCAATAAAATTGTAAGGCAGGTAATGCTGCTTGCCACACAATATAAGGCTTTTGGTCATCTGAGCACCTTCTGCGCTCATTGCAAGCCCCACGCTGAGCACATTTTGTGCTCATTGTGAGCCTCTCCCCTTGTTTACTTTTGCTCCTCTGAGCACCCTCGGTGCTCATTATGAGCCTTTGGCGACTATCGCGTGTCTCACAATGAGCGCACCTGCATCTGCATCTGCGCCTTCTGATTGGCTGTTGTCACTGTCAATCATATTACAGCCAATCAGAAGGCACAGATGTCTTCAGCCAATCACCCCATGAGGGTGTATCCCATTGTGATTGGCTGAAGGCAATAAAGCCTTCTGATTGGTTTAAAAAAGATTGACAGGTTCATTAGCCAATCACAATGGGATATGGGGGTGTATCCCATTCTGATTGGCTAACACCTTGGCGCCCTCTGATTGGCTGAAATTTGATTGACAGCGTTTTCAGCTAATCAGAAGGCGCCTTGCCAATTTTCATGCGGAAAAGGCTCTAGGAGGCTCATTAGCATCTTCCAGGGCCCAGCCGGGGCAGAAGAGGAGGAGCACGGGGACATCACGGGGAGGTGAGTTGAATGTATATTATGTTTATTTTATTTTGTGTGTATGTATTTAGTACTAATGTAATGTAATGTAATGTTTACTTTTAACAGGGGCTGCACCAGAGAAGAAAATAAGAAGGACGGGCACATGCTGGAAAGGTGAGTAGAATATTTAGATTTTTTTTTTTAGGGGGTAGGTAGGTAGTATAGGTGTTAATAGGTTAGTGTAAAGGGGGGTTGTTTTAGATGTAATGGTTTATTGGGGGTATAGTGCAGTGTAGTGTTTGCACTTAGTGTCATGAGGACCTTCTTTATATACCCTTATGGGACTCCCCATAAGAGGCTGTGTTAAATAGGCTTTGATGGGGATCAATAGGACCAGCTAGGGTTACATAGGTATTGTTAGTGTTAAATGTGTTTGGTTAGGTTTAAATAGGCTCAAGGTTGGCTTAATAAGGTATAGTTAGGGTTAATAGTGTAGTGCTTACACTTTGTGTCATGAGGGTCCTGGATGACCCTCATGGCACTTATATTGTTATTACATGGGTTAATTAGTGTCCTATAGGGGTCTATATAGACCCCTATTGGACTGATATAGTTAATTATTGGCTTATGGGGTTCAGTATTGACCCCATGAGTGATAGGGTTAATTAAGGGTTTATGGGGTCTGTATTGACCCTTATAAATGACAGGGTCAATTAATAGATTATGGGGGTCTGTATTGACCGCCATAAGGGACAGGGTTAATGAAGGTATAATGGGGGTCTGTATTGACCCCCATGAGTGACAGGGTTAATTAAGGGGTTATAGGGGTCTGTATTGACCCATATGAGTGACAGGGTTAATTAAGGGGTTATAGGGGTCTGTATTGACCCCCATTAGTGACAGTGTTGATTAAGGGTTTATAGGGGCACTTATATTGTTATTACATGGGTTAATTAGTGTCCTATAGGGGTCTATATAGACCCCTATTGGACTGATAGAGTTAATTATTGGCTTATGGGGTTCGGTATTGACCCCTATGAATGATGGGGTCAATTAATGGATAATGGGGTTCTGTATTGACCACCATGAGTGACAGGGTTAATGAAGGGATAATGGGGGTCTGTATTGACCCCCATGAGTGACAGGGTTAATTAAGGGGTTATAGGGGTCTGTATTGACCCCTATGAGTGACAGGGTTAATTAAGGGGTTATAGGGGTCTGTATTGACCCCCATGAGTGACAGTATTGATTAAGGGTTTATAGTGGTCTGTATTAACCCCCATGAGTGACAGGGTTAATTAAGGGAGAATGGGGGTCTGTATTGACCCCCATGAGTGACAGAGTTAATGAAGGGAATATGGGGGCCTATATTGACCCCCATGAGTAACAGGGTTAATTAAGGGATTAGGGGGGTCTTCATTGACCCCCATGAGTGACAAGGTTAATTAAGGGCTAATTGGGGTCTGTATTGACCCCCATGAGTGACAAGGTTAATTAAGGGATTATGGGGGTCTTTATTGACCCCCATGAGTGACAGGGTTAATTAAGGGTTTATAGGGGTCTGTATTGACCACCATGAGTGACAGGGTTAATGAATGGCTTATGGGGGTCTTTATTGACCCATATGAGTGACAGGGCTAATTAATAAATTATGGGGGTCTGTATTGACCCCCCCATGAGTGACAGGGTTAAATAAGGGCTGATGGGGGTCTATATTGACCCCCATGAGTGACAGGGTTAATGAAGGGCTGATGGGGGTCTATATTGACCCCCATGAGTGACAGGGTTAATGAAGGGCTTGTGGGAGTCTGTATTGACCCCTATGAGTGACAGGGTTAATTAAGGGATTAGGGGGGTCTGTATTGACCCCCATGAGTGACAGGGTTAATTAAGGGATTATGGGGTCTGTATTGACCCATGAGTGTAAGGGTTAATTAAGGGATTATGGGGGTCTGTATTGATCCCAATGAGTGACATGGTTAATTAATGGATTATGGGGGTCTGTATTGACCCCATGAGTGACAGGGTTAATTAGGAGATTATGGGGTTCTGTATTGACCCCGATGAGTGACAGGGTTAATTAAGGGCTTATGGGGGTTTGTATTGACCCCCATCAGTGACAGGGTTAATGAAGGGCTTATGGGAGTCTGTATTGACCCCAATGAGTGACAGGGTTAACTAATGGATTATGCAGGTCTGTATTGACCCCCGATGAGTGACAGGGTTAATTAAGGGATTATAGGGGTCTGTATTGACCCCCCATGAGTGACAGGGTTAATTAAGGGCTGATGGGGGTCTATATTGACCCCCATGAGTGACAGGGTTAATTAAGGGATTATGGGGGTCTGTAATGACCCCCATGAGTTACAGGGTTAATTAAGGGTTTATGGGGTCTATATTGACCCCTATGAATGACAGGGTTAATTATTGGATTATGGAGGTCTGTATTTACCCCCATGAGTGACAGGGTTAATTAGGGGATTATGGTAGTGTGTATTGACCCCCATGAGTGACAGGGTTAATTAAGGACTTATGGGAGTCTGTATTGACCCCCCATGAGTGACAGGGTTAGTTAAGGGCTGATGGGGGTCTATATTGACCCCCATGAGTGACAGGGTTAATTAAGCGATTATGGGGGTCTGTATTGACCACCATGAGTGACAGGGTTAATTAAGGGTTTATGGGGTCTGTATGGACCCCTATGAATGACAGGGTTAATTATTGGAATATGGAGGTCTGTATTTACCCCATGAGTGACAGGGTTAATTAGGGGATTATGGTTGTGTGTATTGACCCCCATGAGTGACAGGGTTAATTAAGGGCTTATGGGTGTCTGTATTGACCCCCATGAGTGACAGGGTTAATGAAGGGCTTATGGGGGCTTGTATTGACCCCAATGAGTGACAGGGTTAACTAATGGATTATTGGGGTCTGTATTGACCCCCATGAGTGACAGGGTTAATTAAGGGCTGATGGGGGTCTGTATTGACCCCCATGAGTGACAGGGATAATTAAGGGATTATGGGGTCTGTATTGTCCCCATGAGGGACAGAGTTATTTAGGGACTGATGGGGCTCTGTATAGAGCCCCATGAGTGATATGGTTAATTTTTTTTTATTGCGGGAAATTGAAATTGACATTAACCCCACATTGACCCCCGCTGCAATGTGGGGACCCCCAGCATTGGTGGGTTAACTTTAGGTGCCAGTGGGGGTACTTAAAGTACCCCCGCTGCCGGACTTAATTGTTTGTGTGCAGCGGGCCTTTAAGGACCTGCGGCAGGGACTTGACACCTTTTAAATGCAATGGGGGACACGATCGTGACCCCCACTGCAAGGGTTAATGTCGGGACAATGACGGGGGCTTAATGTGGGCGCACATGGGGGTCCGATTGGACCCCTGTAGCAAGGGGTTCCGAGCTTATCTCGGATCTCTTGGCAAAGGTGTACGTGGCTGGCAGTGTTTTGCGTGGTCCGGGGTTGTGGAGCCTCATTTTCACTTAATTTTTTTCATTTTGTTTTCGGACGCCAATTTTTTTCTCGCTTAGCCCATTTTCGAGTGCCGAAACTGGGGAATTTCGGGTTAACTTCTCGAAAGTCCGCATTTGCGGCAAGAGCTGCGTCCCTTGCTTTGCGAGGGACGCAGTTTGTGTGAGCTGGACAACTATTATATGTGATAATGTTCTTTGTAAAGCACCAACATATTCTGTAGCTCTGTACAGGGGTTAAATTCAAAGAAAAAAAAAATACAATATTAAACACATTGCAGAAAGTAGAGGGCCCCGTCTTTTAGTTTAAAATCTTACACACTCTGTTTTTGTTCACCTTATGAGATTGAAAACTCACAAATTTACAATCTAAACTGATAAATAAAACAAAAGGTGACGTAATAAATGGAAGAAAAAAGAGCTTGATAAATAATTGAGAGAGTAGGGGGTTATTTACTGTTTAGGTTTATGGGTGTATCAGCTGTGTACAATGGATGCAATAGTGTTAAACCTGCAATATAAATTAACACAAATCTTAGGTGGGTGGCTGGATGTGGACAGGGTAGATGGGAGGGCAAGTTGTATGAGTTCAGATACTGAAGAAAGAGGGGGCTTATGAGGGTCTAGGTTGATAGGCAAAAGAAAAAGGTAAATAGAAATGGGAAAATGGCAGTTGGAAATGGAACCCGTATAATGGATGGTATCAGACCCAGTGTCTTTGGTTGAATCTCTGTAGAAATGGCTTCTCAGTCATAATGGTAAATGCAACTGAGAAGTGACAGTTGCAAATTGAATCTGCAGAACTGCAGTCGGCCCCCTCTCCGTGATGTAGCTGATGTGTGGCTGGAAGCTATGCCCAATTAGGCCTGCTTAGAAGGCCATGGGCTAGTGAATGAATGGAATGGGGGGGGTGGGGGTAACTATTTGTGCAAAGGTAAGAGGAAGGGGAGTGCCTTTATAAAGGCAGGGGGAGAGGGACCCTCCCACTATACCAGGTAACCTTACCTGGAAATTTGTGGTCGGTCCCCTCTTCCTGGTGTAGCTGATGTGAAGCTACACCCAATTAGGCCTGTTTAGAGGGCCAAAATAAATTATTTGAATGCTTCTCAAATTTCTGTTTGGGATCTGGAGGTAGTCATAATAGCGATTGGTTATGGCCCAATGACTTAATCATTTTGACAGTGGATCGAATATGGAGGCTGAAGAGGAAGCTCCCATTCTGAATTTGTCTGGTATAAGTGGCATGTGAATGCAACGTCATGATCTCAATGTGGTATGAGTTTGGAGTGGTATGTGTTTGGAGTCCTCAGTGTGGTATGGGTTTGGAGTTGCGAGCGAAAGGGAAATTGGAAACTGTTTAGCCCCCAATATCTCCTCTGATCTGCAATATGCATAATAATTGTCAATTGATTCAGAGGAAGGAAAACAGAACTGCCCCCCCCCCCCCAATTGAAACAGAGTCAATTGTCTCAAAAAGGGGAAAAATGTATTCCCACCTGACCCCAGATACTGGCGATCGGTCTCCTCCCTGGATCAATACTCCCTCTCTAATTATCCAGGATAACCCAGAATGCCCTTTATATCCAACCCTGTTTAAAGTTATCTATTCTATGTCAGTGTGAATAAAGGGGATCTACAAGTTTGTGGAGTGATTCAGAAGCTTCCTAGATGGAAGTGGTCGGTGACTAATGCAGGTGGTGTATGAATGAAGTGTGGTCATGAACTTGTGGTAGTGAGCGTAGTGGCATATAGCGAGGGGAGTGAGATTCCTGTCGGAATAGAGAGATGAGAGGGACTGGTGGAAGAAGTCCTTGGATGAGCAGGGAATTCCCTTGTGAAGAACATGATCCGAGATGTTTTGAGAGGGGGAGACAGTTAAGCAAAATATAAACAAGGGAAAAAGGGGTGAGGAGAACAAAAGGGGAAGAGGGTCAGAACTGGGCGATCTGGCCAAGGAGAGGATAGGGAAAGTGAAGGAGGAGGAGTATTGGAGCCGGGCAATTAGGCAGGCAGACAGAGGAAAATAGGGGGAAGGAAGGAGGAGTAAGGCCAGAGCCGGGTGATCCAGCAGACGGAGGAGAAAGATAGGGAGAAGGAAGGCGGAGGACAGGAAACAAGGGAAAGAGTAGGGGAGAGGAAGAGGAGAGGTGGGCAATCCGGGAAGACAGAGGTGAGGATAGGGAGAATGAAAGAGGAGGACAGGAGACAAGGGAAAGAGGAAGAGAGAGGAAGGGGACAAGGCAGGGCAAGAGGAGGGCGCAGGAGAAGGCTAGGCGATCCAGCACGAGAAGAGACTAGGAGATGCCAGGCAATCCGGTGAGAGGACAGGACAAGAGATGGCTGGGCGATCCAGCGAGAGGAGAGGACAAGAGAGGCGAGTGATCCGGCGAGAGGAGAGGACAGGAAACGGCAGGGTGATCCAGCATGAGGAGAGGACAGAGGAGAATAGGGGGAAGGAAGGAGGAGTAGTGCCGGAGTAAGGGGAGAGGAAGAGAAGAGGTGGACAATCCAGAAGACAGAGGAGAGGATAGGGAGAAGGAAGGAGGAGGACAGTGAACCTGGGAAAGAGGAAGAGAGAGGAAGAGGAGAAGGCTGGACGATCCGGTGAGAGGAGAGGACAGGAGACGGCCAGGCAATCCAGCATGAGGAGAGGACAGGAGCTGGCCGGGCGATCAGGCGAGAGGAGAGCAGGCGGTCGGGTGATCCGGCGAGAGGAGGCAGCTGGGCGATCTGGCGAGAGTAGGGGGCAGGAGAAGGCTGGGCGACCCAGTGAGAGGAGAGAAGAGTACAGGAGACTATGTAACTATGAGAGGACAGGAGAAGTACGGGCGATACGGTGAGACTAGAGGACAGGAGACGGCCAGGCGCTCCAGCGCAAGGAGAGGACAGAGGAGAATAGGGGGAAGGAAGGATGAGTAATGCCAGAGTAAGGGGAGAGGAAGAAGAGAGGTGGGCAAACCAGAAGACAGAGGAGAGGATAGGGAGAAGGAAAGAGGAGGACAGGCAACAAGGGAGAGAGAAAGAGGAGAAGGCCGGGCGATCTGGCGAGAGGACAGGAAAAGGCTACGGAGATCCGGAGAGAGGAGAGGACAGGAGGCGCCTGGGTGATGCAGCGAGAGGAGAGGACAGGAAACAGCTGGGGCGATCTGGCGAGCGAGAGGAGAGGACCGGAGATGGCCGATCCCACCCCCCAGCACTTTAAGTCAATAAGCAGTGCTTAGCATGAGATAGGAGTAGCATCTGACCTGGTCAGGTTAGCATGGGTTAAATTTGAACGTGTAAAGCAAGGGTCTCTAAACTCACCCAGGCCTGGATTTATGAATATCCTTGCTGCAAGCAGGTGAGACTATTGCTTCTTCAGTCATCCTGATTGATTTACCTGTGCACAGAAATGAAATCCTCAAATCCAGGCCTGGGTGCCACCCTCCAGGACCGAGTTTGGAGACCCTTGGTGTAAAGGATTGTCTCCAAGCACCTTGTCATATTCCTTGTGTGCCAGCATTAGACTCTGTCCCACCCCAGCCCTCTCAGTCCTGGTAGGTTAGCCAGAGTCAAATCCAAATGTATATAAGATGGCAGGTCCCAGCACCCTGTCATATTCCTTGTGAGTGCACCTCTAAGCTAGTCTACAGCACATGTAGTTGGTGTGCTATAGAAAAGCTGGCAGCAGAAGTGAACTAGTTACATTTGGCCAGCAGCAGACTCGGTCCTACCCCAATTCTTTTAGTCAATCAGCAGTGCTTATTGTCAGATAGGAGTAATACCTTACCTGATCAGTTTAGCAAGGGCAAAACCCAAACCTATACGGAATATAGGCAGCTGTAAGTACACTATCAGATGCCCTGTGAATGCACATCCAGTCTAATCTGTAGCGATATTCAGGTTGGTGTACTATTGAGAAGCTTTTTTGGCCAGCAGCAGACTCTGACTCACCACCAAGGCCTCTCCGTCAATCAGCAGTGCTTAGTGCAAAATGGGAGTAACAACTCACCTGGTCAAGTAAGCAGGGGTAAATCCAAACCTATACCGAATACAGACAGCTGCAAGCATATTAGCAGATGCCCTGGGAGTGAACATCCAATCTAATCTGTATTCTTATTATAGTTTATTTATAACGCACCAACATATTTTGTAGCGCTATACATAAGATCTGTAGGGATATTCTGATTAGTGTACTATTGAGAAGCTGTTAGCAGCAGCGAAATAGTTACATTTGGCCAGCAGCGGACTCAGACCCCCCCACAGGCCTCTCAGTTAATCAGCAGTGCTTAGTGCAAGATGGGATTAACACCTCACCTGGTCAGGTAAACAGGGATAAAATCTAAACCCATACAGGATAGAGCCAACTGAAAGTACATTATCAGATGGCATGCCCTGGGAGTGCACGTCTAATCTAATCTGTAGCGTTATTAAGGATGGTGTACTATTGAGAAGCTGTTAGCAGCAGAGAATAGTTACATTTGTCCAGCAACAGACACTATCCCACCCCCAACAGCACGGCAATGGTCAGTTTGAGATGGAAGTGAAACCTCACCTGGTCAGGTCAGTAGGAGTTAGTCTAAACCTGCCCTACCAGTGAATCGATACTGAACCCCAGCAAAATTGCATATCTGTTGTCAGCAGTGAAATGGTTACACACAGCCAGCACATACTCTGTGCTATGATGTCCAGTGAGAAAGGATTCCTGGTCCCTAGTAAAAAGACCAAAAAACCCAGAAGGGAGAGTAGGGAGAGAGAGGCAGGAGGAAGGAAGAGCGAGTGGGCAGATGCAGGAAAGGGGAAAAGGAACGGGAGAGAGTGGCACACGAGACAAGGAAGGGGAGTGCCTATTTAAAGGGAGGGGAGAGGGACCCTCCCACAATACCAGGAAACCTTACCTGGAAATATATTAATAAAATAAAAATATTACATTGTGTAAAAAAAATCTTTGTTTCCCATCTACAGTATGTATGTGGATTTGTATAGGGTCCTATTCTCTCTATTGAAGTTCTAAAAATTCCTATGCTGGGATTGATTATATTCATTGTTTATCATTTAGTCAATCGTTAACATGTAATTTGCTGTTTAGATCACACACTGATAATTGTGGAATTAATAGAATTAAAATATTCACTGAAAGAGGATTGGGGATTTGATCCAAACTGTAGAGTTGGTAAATAATTTAAGAACTAAGATTGAATATACTAGAATAAATATGTAATACTAATTTATGATGTGTTCATTAATGTATTAAAAGAAGCTATTAAATATCCTTAAAAACTTATTGGAAAAAAAGAGGAAAGAAAGTGAATGATTTATATACAGATTTAGTAAAATTCATAGGATGCATAAAGAAAATCCAAGAGCTGAAAATATGAATAAATTAAAGAATATTAGAAATAACATTAAAATAAACTTACAAGAAGCAACAGATTATATAATATTGCAATTTCAAGAAAATCAACATTTTTGAGTAACAAATATTTAAATATTTATCAAATAAATTGAAAAAGATAAGATATAGAATACAAATGAAAGATTGATTGCAGAGGGTGTATCAGCTTGTGAAAAGAATTTAATGAACAAAAAAAAAAACATAGATTGGTTGATATACAAAGATTGGTGAGTATCCATATGCAGAAACAACAGCAGAATCACAGTCAAACACTGAAAGCAAACTGGCAATGCAGTAGACCACTATACAACAGCAGATACTGGGAACAGATGTGCTCAAAAGCAGATTCAGAGCCAAAGACAGGAACCAGCACATTTGGAGGTGAGTGCTGGTATAGAGTAAAGTATTAGGTGAAGTCAGAACTCCTACCAGACAGGAACAGAAGCAGCAGTGCAGGACACAGCAGCTGCAACAGTGAATCAAGCAGGAAAAAGACTTGTAGAAGGACACCACAGCAGAGTCATAAAACTGGCGCTTTTGTGTGATCTCAGCTGGATCTTAAAGACCTTACTTAATACCTTATGGCTGAGCCCCATCACCTATCAGTGACTAGAGGGCAGAGTTATGACCCACATGAGCAGACATATTTCCGAAGTCTCCCTCTTGGCCTACTTTGGTCTGTGAATCATTACAGCATATGGATTGACTTGGACAACTACGAGGGCCTTTCTTGGCCTACTCCAAAGCCTACCAGAAGATGGTAAATCTTATACACATCCTAAAAAGATAGGTGATATTTTTTTCTAAAAATTATGAGAAAATATACAACCTTAAATCAAAATCAGATTGATCGGAAGAAAGTATTAGGACATGTTTGGGATGACTACCATTACCTAATTAGGAAAATCAGAAAATTAGAACTGGAATAAATCAATCTGATCTTTAAGTGTCTAATTCAATTTCAATACTCAATATCAGATTGATTTATACCAGTTCTAATTTTCTGATTTTCCTAATTAGGTAATGGTAGTCATCCCAAATATGTCCTAATTCTTTCTTCTAATGGTTTCTCCAATTTATATTATGAAACATTTTCTATGTCCTTAATACCATATTTATGTTATTTAAATATTTAATGAAAATCTTCCCAACTGAATTGACGAGGGCTAAGAGTACAATTATTTTAAACCCTGGAAAAAATCCAGAAGAATGTTGATCTTGTAGACAAATAATGTTATTAAATGTGGATTTTATCATTTTTGCTAATATTTCGAAGGTGGAATTTGTGAGAAAGTTTAAGGGGTGATAATATAAGGAGAATATTATATTTTCAAACAGTCATCCCTCTGGGATTCCCATGCTGGCCCTGTCATTAACAGGAAAAAGCATTTGACAGGGTCAGCTGGGATTTCATGGTAGAAGTACTGAAACCTTGTGGAACTTCAGCTGGTATAATACCCTTTCTTAACTCAACCCAAAAAACTCATTTTTTTATGGTTTTAATAATTGTAAATAAAGTTCCTTACTTTTTTTTTTAAATAACGTTGTTTCACAAACATTATTATAAAGCACTGGAACCTATACTATATACTTGTAATTTTGACATTTTCAGATACTATATTTGATGCCATTATGTCATTATACAGTAAATCATAAGCTTATGTTACAGGTCTAGGGTTAAAATCATAATTATTTAACATTAGAAATTAAACCAGACAATTGTGCCATTTAGCTCCCCTGATCTTCCATTACATTCAGATTCAGAAATAGATGGGATTAAGATTGGTAATATCAGTAATAAAAGATGATACAGTGTAGGTTGACATCCCTGTAAATTATATTCCTAAATATTTGAGAATCTAGAAGAATTTAGTATATTAACTAACTATAAAATCATTATTCTAAAAACAGAAATTTAGGAAAATTGGTTGCATTTAATTGGAAAGAAAGCTTCTTAACACATTTAGAAATTAAGATTAGAAGATTCGATCAAAGACAACAATTTCCCATTGGGTAATAGAATTCAAGATGTATCAAAAGACTGGAACAAATTGAAATTTAGGAAAAACTGTAGCATTAAAAATGGCAATTCTATGAAAAATTGCATATTTACTTAGGACCATTTAGAGTGCCTATCTACATTTTAAATAATTTGCAAAGCTGTTTAAATAAATCTATAGAAATTGGACATATATTGAGAATAAATCTAATAGATCCTAGATCTGGTAGATTACCATAATGATGCAATAAGCCATAAGCCATGGAACAGCCTGGCTTAATTTTAGTGAACACAGTGTTTTGAAGAAAATAGTAGTTGAATTAGTCTATCCTATTATATTGGATAATATAATATTTATTAATGATACATTTATATTAAAATGTTAAGTCAATCCGTGGTTATAAAAATATTTTTAAGACTTGAATGGTAAATATAATAGGATGTCAAATCCATCTCATTTGACTCCTATTTCTTATTTTGACTTAACAAGTAATAAATTAGATCTTGAAATATGGGTGAAAATGGTATAACATATGTAATGAGTTTACCATATTTAACTATGGGTAAACTTTATATGATTGGGAAATACCTAAATTAATTATTTATTATGAAATAGATTGTAAGCAATGGAAATTATGTATATGAATGTGTATGATATGTATATGTATGTTTTAGATATTTTTGTAAAATAAAGAAGACAAAATTATAAATTGCCTTTACACATTGAAAGTACACACGTGCATTGTCAAATTACATTGCTAAATTATAACACATTGAAAGAACATTTTAAATTCTAATAAGTATTCTACAGTTATTATCTTGTTTTTTTCATGAGGATATGGGAGTGTTGCCAGAAAAACCTCGCTTTTTGTGCCAAGAGGTTTTCAACTGACAAGTTTTCAACTGACACCTTAAAGAAAGAAAATTGTTCTTCATAGTAAGGGTGGTTAATCTGTGGAATTCTCTACCAGAGGAGGTGGTGACAGCGGATTCGATAGATAACCTTAAAAGGGGACTGGATTTATTTCTAATTAAAAAGGGAATTCATGGTTATCCTGGATAATTAGAGAGAGAGTATTGATCAAGGGAGAAATCCGATCGCCAGCATCTGGGGTCAAAAAGGAATTTTTTTTCTCCCTTTGAGACGATTGGCTAAGTTTCACTTGTTTTTTTTTTTCTGTTTGCCTTCCTCAGGATTAATTAGTAAATTCAAAAATAAAAAAATAAAAAATAATTAAATAATTAATTAATAAGTAATTAACAACTAATTAATTTTCAAACTTTACTACTATGTAACTATATAACTATGTAATTTATATGCTCTAAATATAAATTACTTAGAGTGGACCAGTTATGTTTGAAGTTCTGTGTTCTTTTTAAAAGTCCCAAAAATGTGGTTAAACCTTATACTAGGCAATTGTATTTAACTAAATAACAATTATTCTATATAGCATATAAATTAGTACCCGGTACCACTAATCTGCATAATTAGTATAACATGACACACAGAGAAAAGAGCTTTTAATTAAAAAACAATGGCAAATACAATTTGTTTTTAATGATGCTTAAGAAGTGCACAAAAATCTTGTTATTAGAACATTCTAGAGATATGTGAAGTGACACGCCTTTAAAATAAAATTATAAAAAAAAACAATCTTAAATACAGAACCTCAAAAAAAGGTCGGTTGGCAATAACTGGCAAATTGACACAATCAATTTGTAAGCTAGATTTATTAGATGCACGTTTACATTTTGTATATTCACTAATGTGCAGTAGGTGTAGGATATATATTCCACACACATTTTCCGTATCCCCAGTTATTGACATTGGCTGCTACCAAAATACAGCAAGCAGTCAATTACTTAATTTCCACTTGACTCACTATTTTCCAGAAACCTCACATGACAAAATATCCTGGCACCAGAATTGCATTTTAACTGTCTTCCAATACATCATGGTTTTATTTAGTTTTATCTTAAGATTTTGATGAATTGTATGCAAAAATGAGATGCTGTTTTATGCATACACATAAAGAATATTTAAGTACACATAAAGATTACTTAAAGGAAGACTGTAAATTGGCATGAGTTTCACATATTTGTGAAGTTTGTAACAAATTAAGAAAATTAGCAGTTGTGTAAGAAAGAAGCAGTTTTAGGTAAAATATTTATTTTAATAGACACTGCTTGTGTCTGAAGGATTCCATGTTTATGCCTTCCCTACTTCCTGCTAGCATGGAGTCTAAGTGGGAGTGTTCTTCTAATATTTAATATCTGTTTTAGAGTGGAAGGAGGTAAAGGGAGGGGTATTGGTTTATTGTGGGAATTAGATAAGATTTTAGCATTCGACATCCCATCCTCCACATGTGCTCAGTAATATAGTAGAAGGTAGCTTGTTTGCCCTGTTCTGTAATTCCCCCCTTGTACTTTAAAAAGGAAGTCTGACAGCTTCCATACACTAACAGTCTACAGAAATAAGGAATTTATCTAAAAAATATTTTTATTTCTCTGAGAAGAAACTCCCATGGAGATAGATAGAGGCCCCATGATGAAACATTTGGGAACCCCATTGGGTAGCTTATATAGGTGTCATGGGATTCTACAGTGTTCCACATGGGAGATAATGATAGGGCTCTTAGGGATCAGTATGGCCCCAGTAGGGGATAGGGTATTTGGGGGTCCATTGGGTCCCAAATGGAGCACTTCTAAGTTTATTAAAGTATGGGGATTTTAGGGCATAATGGGCCTCCACCAAAACACAAGGGGGTGGGGTTTAAGGGCAGCCCATTAGCCCCTCGAATGTAGCTGGAGCACCAGGAGACACCCAAATTCATAAATTTTATTGCTGGATAGTGGCACAAAAAAAACCACTCGCATTCATTTTTATTGATAATCCCCTTCCCTGCCACAAGAAGAGTATACATATAGTCAGCAGTGTTTATATAAACTTGCAAAGGGTTTTCTAGCCTTTTACAGATGTTTAAAGTACATGAAGGATTTTTGGCCTAAATGAGTGCTCACAAATCTTTGCGCCACACTGAATTTTCTTGTAGGGGGAATGTAATCTCTATGTTTTGCACGCACAGGAGGGAGCATATTCCAAGTATCAAGCATGCAAAAAGGATTACACATTATCAGCCTTATTAAATTGCGATTCGGCCAATTGAATAGGGGTCTATATAAGCAAAGAGCATATTTTTTTTACAGAAGTTTTTAGTTAGTGAACTTCTATCCAAAAGCAAGGTCTTCATATGTACATATAAATAAAACATTTTTTTTATTAAAAGCAAGCCTCTTGGTTGGTGTATTTTTTGTTATCAGAGGCGCTTTTGCTATCATTATAAGGTCCGTGCGGATCTCCTTTTTGCGCTTATTGCGAGCCTGTTCACTAGTGTAGTTTGTGTCCTACGAGCACCATTGGCGCTCCTTGTGAGGCGCACAGTGACGGGCTTTGCCATTTATTGTGATACTGTGGTGTTTTTTTTTTTGGTGTATATGTAGGTTTTCATGGTAATTAATGAATTAATGAAATCCTAAATTAATATACTTTACCTATTTGTAATTAATATATGCAGCAAGCATTGTGCTGAAGAGCTGACAATCTGTTTTGATGTTCCAGCAGCATACAATGTAGGTTTCCACTGTTGTGGAGCTGAGGTGTAAGTGTCAGCAATGTGTGCAGTGTGTAGTGTAAATAGGGTGCGTGCGCGAGGGGAAGCCGTTAGTGTAGCTGTGTACTTCCGCATTGTGTAAGTTAGTGTTGTAAAATGGTGGCGAATGTGTATGTGGTACGTGGATGATTTAGCGTCCTTGCTAAAAGTGTATCTTGTAGCTCGTACAGCTTTTTGTAAAAGTCGTATGTGCTTGGTGGCGTTTTGCATCTTTAGGGTCCTGTAGCCTCGTTTTCGTTTGTAAGCGCAGCTGAGATTGTACACATTTTCCAAGTTTAAACCCTAACCCTTACTCTAAAACCCCTAACCCTTACCCTAATCCTTACCTTAACCCTACAGCTGTGACGTCTGCAGCAAAATCTTGGCAGCGACATCTATTGGATGCTCACCGCTACTGCTGCCGCCTGTGCTGGCGGTGTGCTGGAGCTCTCATAATACAAAGAACCCATAGGCCTCTAACTTGCAACAGTTACAGAGCGATTCAACTGAATAAGCCTGCAACTACCTGGCCAAAAGCCAAAACTGTAAACCATGAACCTGTAAGAAGCATAGTAAATGAGACCGTCATCATGACATCAGTAAACAATGGCGTTTAAATGGCGATCAATTCGCGTTTAGAAGTTCCGATGTAATCGGGCTCACAATCCAGCAATTAAAAATCAATAAAAATTAATGAAGTTCATAGTACTTGTTATAGTACGTGTGGGTGGCCTGATATGTATTAACTCCTTGGCTCCTAAGATTGATATAATACGGAAATAAAACCTTAAAATAATATTTTTTTATTGCAGATTTGTGAGCTTGAGACTATTGTGCAATAAATTATAATTTAATCACTTTTCCTGTCTTTTAAAGTGCAGTATTGAGTTTTTATATGCTTTTACGTTGCTATGATCAGGTGTTTAACCCCCTTGCGAGTCCTATATGGTACTCGTAGGATTTTTGGCTACATTTGCTATTTACGGGGTTGAAGGCAATTAGGTGCTTGAGGAATTGTAGCAATTAAATAGCGATTTGCGATTGTAACATTTAAGGGCTTGAAAGATCAAAGACTTAGATGGGTCAGAGTTACAATTTTGACAACCGTAGGGATTTTAAGCTTCTAACCCTCAAACCGGTAGCTAAAAAAAACCAATTGAATAGCAAAATATATTACAGGCTCCATTACGGGCTCTTGTAACTACAATTTGCTCAATTGAATGGAGGCCATAGTTTGTTACATACTACACAACCAAGTGTCTTTTTTCAAGGAGTACAATGGTCCTTTAATGAAATCAAAAAGTTAAAAATGTAATCTGGATATTTCTCCATGTCTCCCCTACATCTTTTTATATGTTTTTGTGTTGAAGGAGATTGGAGATTGTCCTTAGCACTTCTATCTGCCTTACTATTTATAAAGTAACATGAGTATCAGTTCTAGACAGCATGGATGCTTCAAAGACCAATGGAATGCTATATTTATAAAATGCTGTTTTAAAGAACAAGACTTGATAAGGTGCAAAAATGTTTTTACACCAATTAAAATAAATTATGAAAGCCTTTAAGTTTCAATGTTGCTTTAGTGACAACACAAAATTTGATTTTGTGCCAAAAACAATTAGAGACACAGGAGAAGTGGAACAAACTGTGGATTCAGATGAGATGTCTAGCTAGTGCTGTGTCACCGTGGCTTCCAGCAACCCACTAGATTTGGGTTAAGGACACACCAAAACTTCTCCTACAACCTTCCCTGAAAGAGCTATTATTATTATTATTATTATTATTATAGTTCATTTATAACGCGCTGATATATTCTGTAGCGCTGTACATAAATTAAATTCAGACAAAGATAAATACAAATTAACATATAGCAAAGCAAGGAGGGCCCTGTCTTTGAGCTAGGAATCCAATGTCCATGGCAAATTCCCAAAGTACTTAGAATAGAAACTCGCAGACTTACAATCTAAGGTATAGTGAGTGGGGGAGAGGTGATAAGCATGCTAGGGAGGTGATGCACTTCTTTAAAGAGATGTGTTTTAAGTGAGGTTGTAAATGTTTTGAGGCAAGAGGATAATCTGGTGGAGCGAGGCAAGGAGTTCCAGAGACTAGGGGCAGCAAGAGAAAAGTCCTGGACAATACGGGAAATGGACAATAGGGGAAATGGTGACTGGGAGCCATAAGGGGTTAGGCATTGAGTATGTACGCAGGCCTCACAATAAAGTGTAGATCCCCAGTTTTTTGGGCCGGTGTCACATAGGCAGGAAAAAGCTAGACAGGAATCGTTGGTTCCAAGGAGAACAGTAGGGGATGTTTTTTCATATCTTGCCACAAAGTAGTGACTAGTCATTGGTTGCCACATACACCAATCAGGTCTTGGGCCCATCCTATTAGTTGGAACAGTAGGACAGAAATGTGATTAGGTAGAAGGACTCTGCCTTCTATTGGTCACACCACCAACACACCCACTACCAGTCCCAACTGGGCTCTGATTGGCCAAAGCTCTTTGTATTGGGAAAGACAAACTGTTTTACCTGAACTGAGTTGCAACATCCCTGTTAATGTTTAACCAATTCCATTATTTTATTGAATAAAGGGTAATGCCCCTTCTGATAAGAGTTACAAATCATAGTGCTGTAATTCTTGTCCAGGACAGAAGATACGAATACAGTGGTGAACGTTACCCAGGACCACCCTGATTAAGGATTCACCTGGAGTATGGTTGTTGGTCATCTATCCCTGCAGACACCATCAAAGCCTAACTGGTGGGATTCCAGCACATGGCGATTAAGCTAGCTGGGTGTTGTGACAGACCGCTTAACCTTCCCCTGCAGGCTACAGGTAGACAATCAGTCTAAGATGGAATCCTCCACAACACAATTATAGCCATCTAAATGTAAGATTTTCTCTCAAAATGTTTTATGTTCCTGTCTTGCACAACTGCTAATGTTATTTAATTATGTACTTCACACAAATATAACATTTTACCAAATTACAGTGATTTGTTAACTGGATCCAGGCTTTTGCTTTCTCTCAAACCAGATTAGTCATCTGGTAGGAGCCTTGGATGTAATTAAGATCTCTATTCAGTTCCTGATAAAGTTGTCACAATATTGGGAAACTTACAATAGGATTAAATGTCAGTGAAGTTCAAAATAGGATCCTGGACCCTGTAAGAATTAAGAAATGCAATTAAAGCAATGGATGCCTACAGTAAAAAAGAAATACATTTAATAGTTTATTAATTAAGCACTGTATTGTTTACTTTCTAAAATGTATTTGCCATTATCAAGACTAGTTCTTACTATATATAAATACTATAAATATGAGACCTCAGTACCTTTTTAAATGTAAATATTAGAGAACGTATCTGAATCAAGCTGACTGCACAATGTACTGCTACTTAATTTATATAGTGAGGAAATAATAACTATTCTATTAACTGGATTTTTAAAATGTATTTTCCTAGAGTAAGCTAACACTGAAATTTGCCATTTTGACCTGTCAATCTTTCTTATCCACTCACAAATTGAAATGTGAATATTTGCCATTAATTACTGATAAGCCCCTAAAACATTGATTCCACTGTCTTCAGTGAAGTTGATTGCACATGGATGCATTCCTAGTCTCTGTTAGTGTAGGTAATTGCACTGAAGAGAATGCCCTGGGTCTGAGCATGATCAATCTTTTGTTCTGCAGAAAGGCTGACTGACAGCAAGAAATGGTACATTTCAATGTTCAACTTTTAATAACATTCAATTGATAAAGTACTTATTACATACAGTTTTAAAATATATCATATTTGCAAGACCTGCTGTATCACTTTAAAAAGCTATTCCTACTGAACTTCCATCTTTTCTAAAGTCCCTTTGGAGCCTTGATGGGTGATCCTCAAGTCAGGGTCAGCCCATGTTTCTTCCAAGTAATTACTTCTCTAACAGTGTGGGGTGGGGATAAATAATAATAGTCACAGAGTCTAAAGTGTTATAGTTTTATTATTTTAATTTATACCAACTAGGCTTGTGAGAAAGACTAAATGACATGAGATAAACTCATTAGGAGAGATAGAGGACCATTTTGTGTAATTAATAATAAAAATACTCATCTTTCTAACTCTTCCATTCAAAATTCTTCATTTTGCAATTACTGGGACCTATCCTGTATCAATTTAAAGGACCACAAAAGTCACCTATATGTGCTCTGCACCATTAGCTAGAGGGTGAAAAAGCATACTGTAGTAATTTTAAAAATTGATGCTGAATTTGTGGAGTTATGATCAATTGAAGTCTGGCTGTTTCAGTGACTTAACGGTGCCTAAATGAGTAATGAGCTCTGTACCATGTGAAACAATGAATAATAAATTAGATTCAGGGGCAGAAGCTTTCAGTGATTTAATCAGGCAGTGATTGACTCATTATAACTACTAGTCATAGAAGCAATTGCAATAGCGGGTGAAATAGCGCAGTAAGTAAAGCAGATGATTGTGGGGCCAGAAGTCTCGAGTTTGATTCTTCCAAATCAGATATTTTTCTTTACTGTTTTAAAAATCATATATATATATATATTTTAGGTTATATATTAAAGCATATGTCAGTATAAGGTCTTGTGTTTTTTGTTTATGTGAATAATAATAATTACGTAAAAAATTCTGTGCACATGATTCAACATAAATACATATAGTTCTAAATCATGAATTTAGTTTTGCTTTTACACATAGTTTTTAAAGCAGAGTGTTTTGGTCTAGGGGAAAGTGAGTTTCATAAAATGCTTTCATTATTAAGTCATTGGTTCTAAATCAATAATTTCAACTATTTTTAATTAACTATTGTATTTATTAAACCCACATAAATAAGCATTTTTTTTAATAAAAAAAACAAAACAAGTGGAAGGTAGGGGAACAAACTCATGACAATGAGAAAAAAATATTAACTACAGGATGCTTAGCACTACACCACCATACTTCACTTATAAAGTAAATCCCTAATATACAGCCTTATTAAATTGTGATTCGGCCAATTGAAAAGGGCTCTATTTAAGCACATAGCATATTCTTTTACAGACATTTTTAGTTAGTGAACTTCTATCCAAAAGCAAGGTCTTCACTTACTAAAAACTTCTGTAAAAAAAATATGCTCTGTTCTTAAATAGAGCCCTATTCAGACCCCACCCTCATTATTAGTGCAGGTTCTTGTGGGACGGTTTCAAGGGCTAAATTAAAATGACTACATTTTTCTAATTGAACAAGAATTGACTTAGATATAAACAGATTTTCCACTAATTAGAAGGTGACGTGCTAGTAAAATTGCACTTCATTAAACCATATACTGCAAATTTGTTTTGTCACACTGTAAATTACAAGCATTGATCCATTAATAATGCCAAATGGGGTAATTATCCCCATCTAAATACATCAGGGTATGAGAACAGAGAGACCCTAAACACCCTTAACACCCCTTGATTTATTAAGAGATATCAATAAAACCCTGTATTTTGTTTTTATTGTGTGCGAAAAAGCCTACTCCTCTCGTTATAATGGAAGTCTTAAGGATCCTCCTTTTGTTTTTTATTTTATTGTCTTTTTAATTACAGCAAATATTCTTGGTAGTTGGATCTGTGACTCATCTAAATCATTTCTTTGTTAACATAACTATTTTCTAATGGTACCAGACTTTATTTTTCTTTGTGTCCTAAATCTTAGCTATATAACTGGCATACATTTATGTATCAATAGGAATCCAAAGAATTACAAGTGCATACATAAAAGTATTGACCTTACCCATTCAGTTTCATGTGCATTCCAAATGGGCTCATTCAGACACTGTTTGAGTTATAAAGCATAAAGTCTTACATGTGTCACACACTTCTGTATTTACTCATAGATTGTTCATATGCCTCATACATACCCTAAAACAATGCATTTTCGGGTGGGACAGATAAGCACACCAAGATTAATAGAAGAGACCTAGGCATACAAGGAAACAGAATTTTCAGGTAAGTAAAAAAAATATATATTTCCTTTACGCCTTCTAGTCAGAGAGTTACACTTGAGCAAAATATGGACTAGGGTGGACCTTACGCAAACAGCTTGTAAGGCACCACAAGCAAATTGCATACCATTATTCACATTATGTCTACAATGTTTCAGATTGTCATTTTCCTGGTAGAGAATGTATTTATTCCTTGGGAAAGCTCCTTACTGGGGATGTTCTGTATCATAATCTCATCTAAAGGCAATAAATAAATGAGAGGACTTAAATGTGTTTTGTCTCCTGAAGATAATGCATAATGCATCTTCTGACATCCAAAGTATGAAAAAATATTTCCTTTTCATGAACTTGATTAGGAAAGAATACAGGCAAAATAATTTCTTGACTCCTATGGAAATCTGAAAACACAGTTGGCTTGAATTCTAGTGGTAGCTTCATCCGAACATGGTTTTAGTGAAGAATAAGATAAGTCTCCTGCATTTGTAATGATTCAATCTCTCTAAGCCTAAAGCACTGCTATTATAATGTTTTTAAAAGGATATGCAAGTTTCATGGATTAATACATTTCTGTAATCTTTCGGCAAAAAGCAGCGTAAGTGTATGCAGCACATCTTATAAAACATTTTATTTTTATTAATATGTAAAAATCCCTCTAATGATTATGTTGACACATCCAGAGGGTGTCTACACAGGCATCTATTACCCCCAATCAGCATGCAGCATCATGGGAGCAATATTAACTCACTATTTACCTGCTGTTGCTTGCACAGCCAATCTCCTTGCAACTTCCTGTCTGTATGTCAGCAGCAATACATAGCACATATCAGTGATACACTTCATATCCCAGGCTGCTATGCAGCATAAACAGAAACCTCAGAGTTAATTCAAAAGTTTCAGCTAACCTGATTGGACAAAACAATTTTTTTTAAAATTTGATGCTAATTTAACCTGGGTTTAGAGGGTTTTAAATTACAAGACATTTTGCTGACTTCAATGTAAATGTCTAAATGTTTATTTGGCGATTTTTCCATGCAATTTTTTGTTGTTGCATATACTACTCCTCTATCATATGCATTCATAATCCAGCAAATTTACATATCCATTTAATCATCTAAGGGTTCAAAATGACTCTTAAGTACTTTAAGGACAACATTCAGTTCACATTTTAGAACAATTTGCAAAGTTGTTGGGCACAACAGTTTCACAAGCAAATTGTATATAATTGACTGCTGTAAGTAAATCCCAACACCATATTCTGCCCTTATCAAATCCCTACTTTAAAAAAAAATCTAAAATTTGTGGAACAGAGACCATTTCTGGTTCTACCCCCTCTGTCCAATAGGGGTCTTTATAGACCCATATAGGACACTATTAACCCCTATGTTTACCCTATAAGTGACATTAAGGTCCTCCAGGACCCCCATGACAACAAAGTCTAAGCACTACACTACCCTATTAACCATACCCCGTTTACCCATTAGCCCTAACTAAACCTCATTAACCCCAACTGTCCCCCTTTAACACTAACTGTGCCTATTTAAACCCATCCAGGCCTATTTAACCCCATCTAGGTCTATGACCCGCATGAGACAATTACAACCCTAAAATTAACCCCATAAGTGCCATTAGGGTTTTCCAGGACCCTAATGACACTAAGTACAAACACAACACTACATTACACTATTTCCCCCCGCCCCAATAAATCCCTAAATCTAAACTAAGCCCCCTCTAACTAATAAATCCTATTAACACCTACACTATCTACCTAACCCCCCATTAACCCCCCAACCCACTAATTACAAAAAAGGAAAAAAAATAAGTTACTGAAAATAAAAAAAGCACAATTATAAAAATAATAAAACTTAATTTACACAAAATAAAAAGAGAGCACCATTACAAAAAATAAAAAAATAACACTACACAAAATAAAAACACCCCACCACTACGGAAAACAAAAAGAACTACTCACCTAAAAATTCACATCACATTACAATACAGCAAAACCCACACCCAGGAATACAATACAGTTATATACATTAAATACATTTATATAAAATATACCCCTAAATACATTCCATTAACCTCCTAACTACATTACCCCATAAATACATTCAATATAACCCCTAACTACATACATTAACTCCCTAAATATCTTCATTAACCCCCACCTACATATATGGAACCCCTAACTACACACATCAATACCCTAACTAAATGCATTAAAAACCCTAAATCTCACCTAAAATAAAATAAAAAAGACCACTTACCTCTCTTCAGCGACAACGTTTTTTCTGCCTCAGGTCGCACCCAGGGGATTAATGTATGTACAGTGGATATAAAAAGTCTACACACCCCTGTTAAAATGTCAGTTTTCTGTGCTGTAAAAAAATGAGACAAAGATAAATCATTTCAGAACTTTTCCCACCTTTAATGTAACCTATAAACTCAATTGAAAAACAAACTGAAATCTTTTAGGTGGAAGGAAGAAAAAATATAAAAATAAAATAATATGTTGCATAAGTATGCACATCCTTAAACTAATACTTTGTTGAAGCACCTTTTGATTTTATTACAGCACTCAGTCTTTTTGGGTATGAGTCTATCAGCATGGCACATTTTGACTTGGCAAGATTTGCCCACTCTTCTTTGCAAAAACACCAAAAAAACAAGCCCCACCGCAAGGAATAGCAGAGTTGTGCCCAATTTGCGGCTACGATTAGAATGAGGCCCACAGTATGTGCTGCATTTTCTTCATTACATTCCTAATTTAGCAAAAAGCCTTGGTGTATATAGGGCACCTCACTTATGAAAGCTTTGTGACTTAATTATGAAAACTTCTGACTACGGAGATTAGACCTCTCCAATTCCTATATTCTATTCTGACATGTTATTCTATTGAGCCTCTTCACTAAAGGCTCCGTAGAATAATACTGGAATTGAAATAGCTCACATTACTTGTGGAAACCCTCTCCTTTTCATTTAGTGTCACGCTGCCTTGATATACATTTTTCGTGAGAAATTTATATTTGATATTTTTTAATGGCATTGGTCTAAAGTGAGGCAAAAGCGTTGCAAATTCACATAGGGGGAGCTCTGTTAGTTTAAGTCATTTTTTTAAAATATAGAAACATGGAGGTCCTGCAAGGACATCTAGTCTAGAATAGTCTATGGCTGCCCCTGGAGCCCTTAAAGGACCCCGTGAAATAGGAGAAAAATATGTGTACCACAGAGGTCCGTTAAGACCCCAGTGATAAGGGTTATTATATCGCTGCCGTGGGGGTCTCAATAGACCTTCATGGTTATTGTTATTAGAGGTAATCAGGGATTAGTGGGGAGGGAATCCCCAGGGGTTCCTTGCTCCAAATGGGAGGAGGAAATCCCCATGGATTCCCCTTCAGCGTAAGAGAGGGAATCCCTGGTGTTTCCCCATTTACTGTACTGTAAATGAGGGAATACTGTGGATTCTTAGGCTCATGTGGGTAGAGCTTTACAGGGGGATCCATGATGTTTGATGCACTTATTAACCCCTCAATTTTGTCAGATAAAAGAAATCAGGCCTTATATTGGACTCAATTAAGGGATTATGGTGTTTTCAGTGTCAGATCTGCTGCTTGAATAAATTTCAAGCATTTTTCTGCCTCTATGGGAGGTGTTCAATATGCGTAAGTTTAGGTATTTAAAGAGGGCTAACACAAAGCATGTTAATTGCAATTGGAATGGCTTGGGGGAAATTTGAAAAAAACAGGTCACAGTAACTTAAAGGATCTGCTCATATTTGCCTATTCATCTCTGCTTCCGTGCAGTGCTGAAAAATGTAGTTTGATTGACAGGTTAATAAGTCATGGTGCAACTTGCACAGTAACTCCTTACGTAAAAGACTTTGATGGGGCACTAAGGTCGTCAATAAGTAAAAAAAAATATTCTACTGAAAGTGTCACCTCGTAGGTAAAACTGTACATAAAAATAAGTATTTGATAGAATATCAAACAATATCACATTGATTCCTATAGTAAATTAATTTTGCAACTGTCAGTAAGCCCTTCTGATCCATCCACAAACACAGATTATAGTTTCTGGGTTAAGATCCTTGCCAACAATTACTGATTAGCAACTGGGGCTGTGGGTCTAGTGTTTTCAGTGCAAGTTAACTGGCGGACAAAAGGCCCAATCTTTGGTACAATTTGGATTTCTTACAGGCCTGCCAACCAGAAAAATGCTTGCTGTTATCCTAAATTATTTCTTTTAAATACACAAAAAATGTTGTTAACCGACTCTACAAAAGGAAGATGAATAATAAAATCTGATATTGTTTTATCTTTTTTTTAAATGCACAGATGCCTTTTACTTGTTTAATAATTCTTTGATTGCAAATTATCCTCTTAAAACGAAAACAAAAATATTTTTTTGTGCATTCTTATGAAAAAGTGACCGCACCAAACCAGCAGAAAAAGAATCTGGCGATATGTTCAACTGTTTAAAATAATAAAACTTACACTGCACATTATGGAGGAGGTCGCACAAACTACGCAATAAATTTGACTTTGAAGTAAATATTCTAGAGAAAAGAATGCTAAGCTTATTACAAATAATACAATATGATAAATGTGTTTGCATGTTTCCCATCCCTATTGTTATGTCAATTATATTGGTTGAGATGACATTTTAGACACCTGTTCAGGCTCAGTGTGAGATACAGTTCACTACAGAAGATATGGGGAGTAGTCTAGCCCCGAAAACTTGGCCGTCCCCGTCTATGCAGCCACACCCTGTACTATAATGTCAGTGTCATGTGGTTCCTTCTTGTTATTGCAGTGCTGGGTGTTAGTGCTGCTATTTGCTGCCTTGCTGCAGTAGAAGTATCTTTCTCTACTATTTGTGACCAGTTTTGGATAAGGAATGGCTACCGGTGAGTCTGGAGACATGGGGAAGGATCATAAGAGGTTGGCAAGTAGGCCCTCCTTGATGAGCATGGCCTCGGTGTCCTCTGATATGCTGCGCACTGTGACCACTTGTAACTGTGAGATGGCTTTACTACCCTTGAAGCTGCTGATTGAGTTGCAGCCGGAGTATTTCCAGCTGGAAGAAGACACGCTCACCTCAAGTAATCACAATGGAGGATATAACCTGTTCAGTGATGGAACCGCCTGCATAGACGGCCGGCAGTATCAGGTCATCAACTACATACAGAGGTAACACTCAAACCACATGGTATTTTACAAATTTATAACAAATCCAATAGTAGACAGTAAATCCCTGATGTATGTTTCACCGAAAACAATTTCATACCTACACGGACTCGTTCCAGGTGCAGAATACCGGAGAAGTACTTCTGTAAATTAAATAGAATACAGGTAGTCCCTCGGGTTACAGACGAGATACGTTCCTGAGAACATCTTTAGGTCGGATTTGTATGTAACTCGGATCCCTGATGACTAATGATAGTCATAGCAATACCATAGTGGCTTGTATGTGGTAATAATAAAACAGTGTAATGCTAATATAACAATTATGCCCCTGTACTGTAATAATAAGTTACAGAAACTATTGTGCTCTTTCTGTTAATTCAAACAGAACATAAAAATAACTAATGTAAAAAGCATTCGGGCATGGGTGTAGGAACTGGGGGGACGAGGGGGACAAATCCCTCCCAGATTTTTCTATGTTTGTATATAAAAAAGCAGTTCTGTTGTATTTGTATACTATATGCGCTATCCCCCCGACCCCCAGATTTTATTTGGCTCCTACACCCATGCCGTGGGAGCCTGTTCGCTTGTAAGTCAAGTTGTCTGTAGACTGCGGACCTCCTGTACATTCAATACCATCAACATGTGCAAAATCACAGCCAAAAACAACTGAATAGTAAAATAAATACAATAATAATAGTTATGTTCTTATATGTGTTCTGTGCATGCATATGCCAATAAATACATTGTATTGTAACATTATACACACTTTTTAATTTATACTGATACATTCAGAACCAATTAATTACTAGTGTAAGTAGGGGATTTACAGCCTTATTAAATTGCGATTCGGCAAATTTAAAAGGGCACTATATAAGCACACAGAACATTTTTTTTACAGAAGTCTTTAGTTAGTGAAGATCTTGCTTTTTGATAGAAGTTCACTAACTAAAAACTTCTGTAAAAAGAATATGCTATGTGCTTAAATAGAGCGCTTTTAAATTTACAGAGTCGCAATTTAATAAGGCTGTTACTGTATATAGTCAAACTGCAGACAAATGTATCTTAAAAGTAAAAGTAAATTACTTAAAAGATCTCCTTTAAAATTCAGATTGCACAAAGGCTTTCACATAAGGAGCAGTAAGACTGTGTAAACATGATTAAGGAGGGTGCAGTGACTAAAAGTTAGTATTTTTGCCAAAGAAAGAATTCCTAGCCTGAAAGACCAGTTTTATTTGCACTAAGTGCTACAGTGATTTCATTACCCAGTCACTGCCGGAACATGTGAAAAGAAATGTAGGATTAGAAGCAGAATGTGAGTTGCACAATAATATGTATGTATATTGACACAATCATTAGCCATAAAGAATATGGAGGAAGCTTTAACTATTTCACGTGCAGAAGGCAAGCAGCAAATAAGGCTCTAAAAAAAGTTGCTGCAGCTATTACAATATGTTTATTACAGATAAGCATGATACTACAATTAATGCAAATATAATAAACAAATATTTCAATTTCCTTATTCTACCAGTTACTACGTTCTGTCAGCCCCATTAAATTTGAAGCCCGTAGCGGCATCGGCAAGCCCGCAGAGGCTGCAGGCTTGAAATTCGTCAGCGTTACAGAGTTATTAAATTCCACCGTGGCCAGAGAAGCAAACCCGTAAACCATTTTCCGCACGTTGGATGTGCAGCCGTGAACATAATCAATTAGTCAATCCCGTAGTTATGGGTTTAGATTGAGCCAATAGCAAATTAGATCGTTATCATTAAGTCTTACGGGTTTCAATTACGTGTTTCGATCGGACCCGCATTCCAGAAATAATGCAATTTAATATTAATAAATCAGTAAATATGATATTCTAGTGCATGCGAGTTCCATTATATGTATTAACACATTGATTGCCGGGATCGATATAACACGGATATTAAACATTAAAAAAATGTATTTTATATTGCAGATTTGCGAGCTTGAGAATGTTGTGCAATTAGTTTTAATACCTAACATCACTTTCCCTTTGCTTATAAGTGTAGTAGTGTGTGTATATTTGCATTTACAGTGCTACGAATAGGATTTTAACCCCCTAGCGGGTCCGCTCTAGTACCCATTGGCTTTTTATCTCCATTTGCGGGTTACGGGCTTGAACACCAGTGAATTTGTTGCCTTTTAATAGTGTGATTGGAACCTAACAGTTACGGGCTTGACAGA